>BPLR01007840.1:0-274602 GCA_021605095.1 Caerostris extrusa
TCTTTAATAACGAAGTTCATTATAAATGAATTGAAATGTCAAAAAATTACACTACAGATTTAAAGTCGGTTTCAACTATTAGAATCGACATCAACAATATGACCTTTGGGTAAATTATGATGCAAAGTTTACAAGGAAGGAATTGCATGAAGCTGTAGTAGATTAATTTCTTACTTTCTTTGTATTTTTAAATTAGAAGTTTATTACTATATTAATTTAAATATATCAAAAGTTATATATTTATTAATTAATGATATTTCAGAGTTAAAGGTCTAAATTTAAAGCTTCGTGTTGAAGGACGTCAATTTACTTCATTTAGCATTTTAATTAAGTAGTTCATTGTACGTGAATTGATATGTTGGAAATCAATATTTGTCAATTGATATACTTAACTTTTTAACATTAATTTATTTTTTTGTATTAAATTCTGGTTGTTTCTAACTAAAACTAAAAGATTTAGAGACTTGTATTTTCTGCGTTTAAATATTAATTTGAGGCACACAAATTTAAAACTATAAGCTTTTGTATGTTTAAAATTAGTTATTTGTTAATAAAGCTTTCAAATATTTATGTCATCTAGCTGTCGATGATAATATTACAGCAAAAATATGAATACATTAAAAATGCATCAAATTAATATACAAAAAAATGTAGTTATTTTTGTGTGTGTTTGATTTGTATCATCCCTAAATCTATAAATTTCAAATCTTCTTAAAAATACAGGGTGATTACAATTAAAGTCCCACTTTCAAAATGCTGTAAAAAAAGAATCACTCATCACAATGAGGTCAAATTTGAATTGAAGATACTTGAAGAAGGAGAAGCAGTATGGCATCAAAAAAGTTTAAAAAAAAGTTCCACCGATTTTCCCCATCAATTTGGTATGATATTGCCGTGGTGGATGGGTTTTCCACCAGTGTCACAACTGTTGAATGACTTGGAAGTCTTTTTCCCATCAAAACACCAAAACAATCAAACAAAATTTTGCACACTACAGTTGGTTTAATGTGCAACTCATGCCAAATATGTTGTAATTTCAATTCAAAATATCACTGACAGCCGAATTCACTTTTTTTATGCCGCTTACAGCGCCATCTATTAATACACTTTTTGGAACTTTTTCTTAATGCCATGCCGTTTCCCCATTCTTCAAGTATCTTCACAGTTCAGAATTTGAACTCTTTGTGATGAGTGGTTCCTTTTACAGCATTTTTGAAAGTGGGATTTTAATTATAATCCTCTGTATATTCCCCTTTATGTATATGCAATGCATGGCTTTTTTTCATGTATAAATAAAATATTAAAATTTCTGCTAAATCAACAAAAGCAGTTCTTTTTTTTTTTTATTTTCTTTTTCTTTTCTCACGTTGCACTTTTTTGCAGAAAATTTCAATTAAAAGAATTGAAAAATTAAGCATCTCTCCCAATTTTTTTTGACAGACTCAGAACACACTTTTAGCGTTAAACGTTAAATAACTGTTAGCCCAGGTGCGTTCTTATGGCAGAAAAAAATTTAAATAATCTTATCTGGGAATGCAAAACCGGCAGAGGGAAAAAAAACTTTCAATTTGCATTTTTATCGTATGAAAAAATATCTTGGAACTTTAAATAAAACGTTTTATTTTTAGTCCTTCGCAGCACGGCATTAAGTGACTAGCCCAAACTGTTCATTAATATATTCACTGTTACCGTTTTTTACACTTAAAACAATGTACTTTGTTTCTGGAATATTTTAACAAAAAAAACTTTTCCCCCACATGCAAAATTATTAAAACGTATTCAACAACAAAGCGAACACCGGCGACAAAATTCATAAAAATTAACTTCGAATTATGGCTGAAGAGTTTTGCCTCGGCTAAAAAATCCCTCTCATTAAAATTCAATAAGCGGCTACTTTTTAAAAAGTTGCCAAGACAGCAGAGAGATGCATCAAGGATTTTGCATTTTTTTTTTTTCTTTTTTTTTTCATTCTTATTTTCAGACGAATATGGCGCGGATAAAAGAGTGATAAGGCGTAGGCCAATACTTTCGGATAAAACTCGATCGATACTTTTTTTTCTTTCTTTCTCTCTTCCTTTCTGAAAAGGAATAAAGTAAAAGTAAGGCATTAACAAAGATATCCATGTTTGGACACATAATCTTCGGGATTTTTTTTCAAAAATCTAGGTATTGTTGCTCTGGATATTTATACTGATTTATTTTGAGCTCATATTTTAGGTTTTAATTAATAAATATACAAAACACTAACAAAATTATTCTAAAATATACTAAAATAAATACTATAAAAAATAATTACTAAAAATAAATACTGAAAATAAACTATAAAATTCTAAACTATATTATATACGTTAAATATCAAAAATGAAGGTATATTAAGTATGTTAAATACTGAAAAATGAAAAATACGTTAATAATCTTAAATATCAGAAAATAAAAGTTTATTAAAAAGTTAAATAGTCAAAATTGAAGGTATATTAAATATTAAATATAAAAACATTAATTATGCAATATCAGAAATAGGAAAGTACATTTAAATATGTTACAAACTCAAAAGAAAATACATTAATTATTTTAAGGCATTAAAAAATATATCCTTGTTTTTTTATTTTTTATTAATAATTCATTTTTTTAAAAAAGGTATTGTTGCTTTGGATATTACTCTGATTTATTTGAGCTCATATTTTAGGCAAAAAACTAACAAAATTATTCTAAAGATACTAAAATAAATACTAAAAAATAATTACTAAAATAAATACTGAAAATAAACTATAAAATTCTAAACTATATATTTTAAATATCAAAAAATGAAGTATATTAAATATGTTAAATACTGAAAAATGAAAATACATTAATTATCTTAAATATCAGAAAATAAAAGTTTATTAAAAGTTAAATAGTCAAAATTGAAGGTATATTAAATATTAATTATAAAAAACGTGTATGCAATATCAGAAATAGGAAAGTACATTTAAATATGCTAAATACTCCATTAATTATTTTAAGGCATTTTAATCCCTTGTTTTTTATTTATAAACTGATATCTAATAAAACAAATTCAGGTTTTAAAAAAAATCTAGGTATTGTTGCTTTGGATATTTATAGTTGATTTATTTGAGCTCATATTTTAGGTTTTAATTAATAAATATACAAAACATAACAAAATTATTCTAAAAATACTAAAATAAATACTATAAAAAATAAAATATATTAAATATATTAAAATATATTCAAATATCAAAAAATGAAGGTATATTAAATATGTTAAATACTGAAAAATGAAAATGCATTAATTATCAGAAAACAAAAGTTTATTAAAAGTTAAATATCAGGTAAATATTAAATATAAAAAACATTAAACCAAATATCAGAAAGTACGTTAAATACTCAAAAGCAAAAAACATTAATTTATTTTTAAGGCTATCCTTGTTTTTTATATCTAATATAAATACCCAGAAATTCTGATTTTTGTAAATATCTAAATATTGTTGCTCCGGATAATACTGATCAAAAACTTTAGATTTTAATTAAAGCATCAAGCACTAAAATAGAATTCTAAAACAAAATTATTAAAATGTTAAATATTCAAAATAGGTATATTTAATTAAATATTGAAAAAAATATCGAAATAGAACAACAAAATAGGAAATATCAGACAACAAATTTAAGTTTATTAAATAGTTAAATAGTCAAAAGCAGAAGTATATTAAAATACATTAATTATTAAATTGAGGAAAACACATTTAAGTATGTTAAATACTAGCAAAAATACATGAATTATTTTGAGTTATTAGTAAAGATATCTGTGTTTTTGGACACATAATCTGATTTTTAAAAAATCAGGTATTGTGTTGCTCTGGATATTTATATTGATTGTGTTGGTTTTATGCTGAACTCATATTTTAGGTATTAATTAATAACTATACAAAACACTAACAAAATAAGTATTCTAAATAAAAATATCTTAAATATGTTAAATATTCAAAATTGAAGGTATATAAAATATACTAAATATTGAAAAACGAAAATACATTAATATATTAAATTAATGTATTTTCTAATATAAAAATACATAATAATAATTATACATTAATATAGTATATTAATGTATAATTAATTTAATTAATTAATTAATTATTATGGCCAATAATTTTATTAATTATTATTATGTATAATTAATTTAATTAATTATTAAATCAATATAATAATATATTTAATACAATAATTATTTTAAATATCAAAAAACGAAAGTATATTTATTTATGCTAATTTATAAATAAAAACGAAAGTACAATTAAAGCGATCTCCTGCTTTAATTGTTCTCAAGCAAGATGTTTTCCTAAATTCAGAAATACATTAATTGAAGCAAACTACATTTTTTGCCAATTTTCTATTTTAACTTAAAGATGTGGAGGTATTGTGGTTCTTAAAACCACCTTGGAACTCCGTAACAGGTACGCCCGTTGCCCGTTGCCATTTATGTTAAATATTCAATAACTAAAATATATTATATAGTCAAAAACGACAGTGTATTAAATAATTAAATAGTCAAAACGAAAGTGTATTAAATAATTAAATAGTCAAAAACAAAATGTTTTTATCATGTTTTGATTATACTAATTATCAAAACAAAATATGCTAATTATGTAAAATGTCAGAAATAGGAAAGTACATTTAAGTATGTTAAATAGTCAAAAAACCACCGTTATTCACTGTGTTCAATTTTATGTTGAGCTCATATTTTAGGAAAATACATTAATTAATATAATTTTGCTTTTGAATTATTTAGTTATTTTAGATCATTAACAGAGATATCCATGTATTTTTGGACACATAATCTTATTTGTTTAAAAATCTAGGTATTGTTACTCTTGATATTTATACTGATTATGTTGAATTTTATTTTTGAACTCTATTTTAGGTATTAATTAATAAGTATACAAAACACTAACAAAATAAGTATTCTAAAACAAAAATATATTAAATATTTAAAATTGAAGGTATATAAATGTGTTAAATATTGTAAAACGAAAATACATTAATTATGTTAAAAAAGAAAATAAATATTAATTATGTTAAATATTACTTTACTATATATATACTTATTTTTAAGCTTAACAAAGACATCCTTGGTTTTGGAGACATTTTAGGGACTGATTTTTAAAAAAATCAGGTTATGCTCTAGAATTGATTCTGAATTTTATTTTGAATAATAAATAAGTACATAAAACATTAAAAAATAAATAGTCTAAAACTTGAAAAATTATTAAATATGTTAAAATATTAAAATTGTTAATTAGAAAATTAAATCGTCAAAAACGAAAGTATGTTAAATATTAAATACAAAATACGTTAATTATGTAAAATATCAGAAATAGGAAAGTACATTTAAATATGTTAAATAGTCAAAAGAAAATTCGTTAATTATTTTAAAGGCATTAACAAACAAATATCCATGTTTTTGGTCACTATCTGATTTTTTAAAAATCTAGGTATTGTTGTTTTGGAAATTTATATTGATTGTGTTGGATTTCATGTTGAGCTCATATTTTAGGCTTTAATTAATAAGTATACAAAACAGTAACAAAATAAAAAGTATTCTAAAACGAAAATATATTAAAATATGTTAAATATTAAAACTGAAATTATATTAAAATGGTAAATATTGAAAAACGAAAATACATTAATTATGTTAAATATCAGAAAACGAAAGAAAGTACGTTTATTTTAAATAGAAAACGAAAGTACGTTTTATTTTAAATATCGAAAACGAGAAGTATGTTAAGTTAAATATTCAATAACCAAAATATATTATATATTCAAAAACGAAAGTGTATTGAATAGTTAAAAATGATCAAAAACGAAAATATATTAAATATTAAACACTAAAATACGTTAATTATGTAAAAATATTAGAAATAGAAAAGTACATTTAAATATGCTAGAAATACTCGAAAGCAAAAATACATTAAATATATTAATTATCTAAAAACGAAAGTAAATTTAATATGTTTATTAAGCAAACGAAAAAATATATTATATATTTAAAAACGAAAATATATTAAATATTCAAAAATTAAAGTATTTTAAATATTTCAAAACGTGAGTATATTGGATATTCATAAGAAGTATATTAAATAATCATGCACGGAATTTTTCTCTTAAAAATTAAAAACTTTATGGATATTTATTAATGTTGATTACATTAATAAATATAAATAGTTTATTGCTTAAATTTCATAAATATTAGTTTTAACGTTTAAAAATTATTTAACTATAATTAGTTAAAACAAATTGTATTTTTTTGTAATTGTAACATTTAGAGCTTGAATTTTAGCTTGAGTGGAAATTTCTCGTATAGTATAGAAATAAAGAGATTAGCCTATGCTAATAATGTTCGGACCTATGCCAATAGTAGTCCGATCTACATGACAAATATTGAGTGATTGGCGAATTAGGTTGCCAATATTTTTCGGGTTAAATTCAATAGATCGCCTTTATTTCTTTCCCCCTAAAAATGGACGTAAAAATAATTCATTAAAATAGATATCCAAGTTTTATGATACAAAATCCGATTTTTTTTCCCCCTTATAAATAATAATCTGTTGTCTCCCATATTTGTCGTTTTCCAAACACAAAAACAAATGATTGCAGTTGAATTTTAATTTGAGCTTATATTTTAAATTACAATTAATTTTCTAAAAATTACTAGAATTTTATTGAAATGCATCATTTTACTAGTGCTCAGAAATGAATTTGATTATCTAAAATATTTAGTGTTGTTTATTTCAGTTCTTCTTCTTTGGTCTTATTAATGTTAATTAAAATTATTTTATATTCATTAGCTAAGTAATTATTTTAAAGGTTAATTAGCTAATCTTTCTTTGACATTCAATTGATTGTTTTCTTACAGTATCAATATTCCTTAATCAATTTGTATAATTCTGCCAACTAAGAGTATAATTATACAAAAAATTAATAAATAAAAGAAGATTAATTAATAAAGATTTATTAATATTAAATTTTTATTTCAAACCTTTTTTTAAATTTTCTCAATTGCAAAATTATTTGATATTTTTGATGATGCGATAACCTGTTTTGGTCATGTTTAGTCAGTTTTTATTTATCTAAAAATGCAACATTAAATTGTTTTAAGCTTCGTTAAAATTTATCATTGTGATATTCAATTTCTAGATTAATTTGAAAATATTCAAATGTATTTTTTTTAAATATATTAAATTATGCAACATATTGAATGATTATGATTAAGTGAACGGTTTAGAAACGTAAAGTAAATATTCTAGATATATGTATTAGATTTTATTTATCTGATACATGTTTTTAAAATCAAAAATGCTAAAATACAACATTTGTAAATGAGAACAAATTATATTTGGATATAAGCTTTATTTAATCCTTTATGCTTTATTTATTCTTATTTATCCTTATTCCTCTCTTATCTTTGATTTTAACAAAGATATTTAATAAGATTATCGGTTCAGTATTTCTATTTCTGTCATAAGACAATGATAACCTTTTAAAAAAAAAATTATGAAAATAATATTTTCCATTCTACAGCTCTTGAAATATGATGGAAATCTATTATCTCTAAGCTATTAAATCTATTAAGCTATTAATTAAGGGATTTATCTCTAAGCTATTAAATTTTATCAATTAACAGCTGCTGGAAATTTTTTATTTAATTAGCTATTTGTAGATACGATTCGAAATTTTGTGGCAGGTATTGCCAAATTCATATATATTAGTTTAGTTTATTTTTGAAAAAAATATAAATTAGAAAAATAAAAAAAATTAAATTAAATAAAAATTAAAAACAAACTCAAGAAAATAAATAAAATAATTCCATCTTAGTAATAGTAATAATATTCCAAAGAAAATAAAATTAAACATAATAAAATTAAAAGCATAAATGTTTTTATGTTTTTTATATTATCTCAATAATTTCAATATATAATCAATAATATTATTGCTATCTGCAAACAATTTATGAAGCATCCATGTTAAATTTCATTAATTCTTCCCCTTTTTGTTGATCATAACCATTTCGAAACAACTACTTTTTTATAGAATTGTTAGCGGAAAATAAATACTTGAAAATTAAGTTTTTCAAACAAAAAAAAATAAAATCTTATGTGACTAATTCTTTTTTGCTTTAATCGTTTTTTTGATTTGCATACGCATTTTCTGGTTATTTAATATACTTATTTTTAACGTCGAATTTCATTTTTTGTAAATATTTTTTTATAAAAATGAAAATTTCTCAGTTTTATTTTTATCTAATAACATGAAAATAAATCATTATTAATTAACATAAACCAAAGATAATTCTTAGAATTTATTTCCGTTTTATTTATAACATGAAGTAGAAATATTTATTTTTAGTTAATATTTATTCCATTATATTTATTATTTATTTCATTAATTTTTATTTATTTTTTATATTTATTTTTTTAATAAATGTTAATAAATATTGTTAATAATAGCATAATGGTAAAAACGAGAAAATAAAATTATAAAAAAAATATATATATATCGTAATCATTTAAATAATATTGTACATTTTTTATTTTTGGATTATATACTCCATTTGAAACATTTTCATTATATTTCTTAATTTAACAACATTGTTTCAAAACAGTTAAACTATCCCCACAGATGGCGCTCTTAAATCAAACTTCTATTAGTTGACGAACTCCTTCCTGAAGTTCTGAGCTCGATTGAAAAATGCGGCGCATAACTCCATCTAGCGATGAATTTTATAAACATTAGGAAAAATCTTCAGAGCTATTTGTTTAACAAAAAAAAAACAAAGACGTAGGGGATGTTTTAAAATATATAAACACCTTGTTGTAAAATGACTACCTTTTTCCTGTGATCCAATAGTTTCGACGCTTAAGTGTAGACCAGATGCTGTCACAATGATTAATAATGGTTTGGCCAAATGGATAACATTGTTTGGCTTGTCGTGTTGCGTCAGGGGTTACGTATTACATAGATAATAACATAATTAATTACTTGCTAACCTCTAACCGTCAGGTTTTGCCAAGGTATTAACAAGTGAACGTAAACTGTCTTTGTTTTAACACAACTACTTTTTCCTTTCACTTCAAGTAATTAAGTCATATACAAATTGAACAAAGTGAGTTTAATGTTCTTTTGGTGATAGTAAATAAAGACTTTTTTCTTTCTTTTTTTTAAAATTGTAGAAGAGAAATACTTTTTAAATATTCTGAGCTTAAGATAAGTTATTGCAATAACTAATTATTTATTGGTTATAACTAATTATTGGAATAACTAATTATTTATTGGTTTGTTTTCAAAGAAAAATACTGCCAAATGATTTTAAATCTCTTAATATTAAAACATACATATTTAGTGTATTTTTCTGCAAATAACATACGCTTTAATAAAATTTATGATGGCTATTTCTTATTGATGAATTTTGAAATGATCGGTAAAAAACAGTATTAAATTTATAAACACATTCCTTTAATTTTGCTAAAATTTAGTTGTTGCTTTGGTAATTCAGGCCTTTTTTTTTGATTTTATTTTACAAATATTCGTGTCTAAAACCTCGTAAAGCCATGTATATGTTACACAATAGTGTTTATATTTTTAATAAAACATTAAAGTAACAATCAAATGTAATGTAATAATTGTTAGAAACTTATAACATAATAAACTAACAGCATAAAAATTATCAATATATGAAAACTTATTATGTAGTGCATTGTCTTTATTAAACAAACTTATTGTTTTCTGAAATGGCCTTTGTTCAGTATCTCTTTGATTTTGTTCTTGGGTTATTACGTTTCCTGGAGTTCTTATCTATATATATCACTTGCATGGGGAAAGGTGGAAAAGGTGGAAATGCCTTTTTAAAAGAAACTGATTCAGAATGGTGTTATGCGTGAAAAACTTAGAGAAACATCTACATTGACTACTTAACAACAGTGAACCATATTGACGACTCACAAATCAATTAATCATTTTAAGTGATCACTAGTTAGAGAAGATGGAAACTGAATTCTTGATAAAATTCATACCTAATAGCGTTCTAAGCAATCAAACACAGAGTTGAGTTCAATTAACTATAACCAAATGACTGAATTAATTGAATACATTAATTTTAGATACATTAATTAACGGAATAGTTTGAATATATTAATTAAATAGTTTATATATAATAATTTTGATACATTAATTAACTAAATAGTTTGAATACATAAATTAATAGATGCATTAATTAACTGAATAGTTTAAATACATTAATTAAATGAAAAAATGAGTGTTTAACATTAATGAATTACAATATTTTATGAACAGACTTCTCGTGTAAAACAATTAGCCAATATAAGTAATACATTCATAGAGTAAATCCTTTTCTTCATGTCATGTACCAACGCATATATAAACTGTTCAATAAAAAAAAAGAGGACTATTTATTATCGCGTTATTCTCACACGTGTCCATAATTTCACACATGGACTTATAATTTATTTAACGATTAATGTGTAAATTATTCAATACTTGATTATTTCTCCATTTAGAGTTAGTTATTTTTTTAAATAGTTACGAATTCAAATCCATTTCTAGTGTTACATTAAACATCTTTAAGATTTCCAAAAATTTAAAAATTACGATTTGTTTATCTTTGTCATTTTAAACCTTACAAGAACCAACAACGGCAGCTACACCGCGCAAAGAACACCGGGTTGGTTTAAAATAACCGAAATTTCATCAACTGACAGCTGTAATCGAAACACTCTTCAACAAACACACCGGATTAAAAAAAAAAAAAAGAAAGAAAGAAAGTAAACCAGTTCATCTATTACTCATACCGACTTATCGCAATGTGTCATCCGTTCTTCAACACAAAAAGCCGATAAGGAAAAAATAATCGTCACAAATGTACCACCCGACGGTGAAGGGAAACCATGGCAAAGGCAAAAGAAAATGATATTTATATGTATAAATACAAATAAAAACTTCCCGCTCGGCAGTCGGAAAGAATAAAGTATAGCCGAATAAAAGTCGAAGAAGGCTTCTATAATGGAATGACGAATGGCAACCACAACTCATCTTTGCACTGACCTCCCCTGGTGGCATAGGGCCAGAACTACAGCCCCGACGATAACGTTATATGTGTTATGTTGTAGACACTTCCGCCTGCGACCCGCGGGTTATAAATTTGCGCCCGTAGAGCTAGGATGATAAACGAAGGTGGTTAAAGGACGTCTCGTCTCCAAGTCCAGCGACAATGCAGACGTCATTCGTCAACTCAGCCCGTCTTTCCAGCTCTTTTCAGGGCCGGAATCGAAAACGGAAAGAATTCTTGCTTTTGCCGTTTTGGTGACAAAGACTTCCCAAGGACTCGGCTGCATTGCTAGGATCAAACTTATTAGACATATTGTATTTAATTAGATGTGTGTGATGGGAATATAATGAGAAAGGCAAGCTTGTTGGATGTTCCTGCTTACAAAAATAACTCAATGCTGTTCCGTTTTCCACAAAGACTTTCCACAGGCACCCTGAATTATTAAAGATGCTGCTTTTAGGGATGTTTGTTACCAATAAAAAGTATTGGTAGCGTCTTGGGGAGTTCATAAACTTACAATTTTGATCATTTTCACTTAAATCTGTAATTTTTTAAAAAAAATTTCTTTCAATACCTTTTTATACATAATATTTGTTTACAAAATAATTGAGTAATTATTAAATTATTTAGTAATTTTAGTTCAGAAAAATTAAAAATTGTCTAAAAGATTGTCTGACAATTTTATTTCAATGAAAATAAGATTTTTCAAGAAAGAGGTTGTTGGAATTCTAGTAATAGTTTTTACTATTTACATTGAATTAAATTTTTACATTAAATTTTAAATTTTATGGGTAATTATATTAGCCCATCCGATTACAATTTTTTTTTTTTTTTTTTTTGTTCATTTAATTTGAATTCAGGCATGATTCAAATTTCTTTGATATTCCCTGTATTTATACTAAATAATAATTCAATGATGTTATATTTCTTGACAATGACTTTCTATGAACTCAAAGTGTTTCAGACATTGCAATATATTGCATGAATCCTCTTTTATTTTTCATCTTTTTTATTTACATAATTAACACCTATATGCACAAAATTTAATCGTATTTGTCAGCAGTATATTCCGGTTATTGTCATTTTGATACACATCTTTTTTATCATAATCATAAGCATAAATAACACTCGATTAACTTTTAATTATTTTAATTTTAAAATAGTATTACTTCCTTCAGGTCTTTGTTAAGTCTTTTATGTTCAACTTACATTTCTCCTTAACTTTTTTTGAGATGTTAATTTTAAACCACGTACTGAATACATTCCTGCTTATTTTTAATATACGGAATAAAGATAAAAGTTTATTTTTAAATATTTAATTTAGTTAGAAAAGTTTAAATTTAAAATAAGTTGATAATTGTACGTAAGGATATTGAATCAGTTTGTTCAAGACATCAATAATAAAGTTAATTTACTGGTTTAAATTATTAGAGCTTATCAAAATATAAAATCTATAAATTACATAAAAAAAAAAAAATCGAGAATGTTAATAGAATGAAAGATTATGGCATTTTTTTGTAACAGGAATAGTTGAATTTTTTTCCTTTGAAATATTCCACGTTAAACTGTAGGTGCCGATTAATTAACCTAAAGTGTGCATAAAATGACCGCAGAAAGACAAATCATACTAAACCAAACCTATGAAATATTTATATAAATAATGCATATTACTAATTCTTTTCAATTATTTTTAGCAATAATATCTCATAATAAAATACTAAAAACTTTATAATCAAGAAAATCTTTTTTACGCAATTAACAATAATTCCTTAGGTGATTCAATAAATAAAGTAATAAAAAGGTCTGAAAAACATCAGTTAGCTCAGAATCGATTAGATTATTTTTTTACCTTAATCCTCACTAATAGGCCTTTGGTTCAAATATAAACCCAAGGTATATGCCTGCAGCTCACTGGCAACATTTTAATTTGGTGATTAACTAGATCTGATTTAAGATTCTTTGCTTCTCGTTAAACGTGCATTAAGTGACTCAATAGTTGCCGCACAGCTCAGTCTCATCAACTTCCAGTGACAATTTGTCTAATAAATGTTTATCGGAATATTTTTTCATCTTGCAATCCTATAATGACGGCCTTTTTTTTTCTTTTTTGAACCACACTAATAAAAATACTATATCTATCAACATGATGTAATAAGTTTACAATAAAAAAGGAGAAGGAAAATGATATTAAGTTCACTCGTTGAAAGCGAGTTGTTAACTATATTACCCCAGTACGGGCGAATAAGCCTGAATATGTATGCTTTATTCCCATGGAACAATTTTGTCATCATAGAAATAGAACGGTTGTATTCATTCACCAAATATACCCCAGTGTACGAATCTATATTAAAAATGGTATGTTTCATTTACGTAACTAAAAACATTAAACGTTTCCTTCAAAAATCGCCTTAAATTTAGGCTAGAAAAACCAGATTCAATCCCTTGAAATGATAGTACAATAATGTGCCAGATTTCACCGTTGATGGAGAATTAACTTAGCAGTAAAAAGAACAATATAAAGAACCGTCTAACAAAGAACCATTTAACAATACAAAAGAACCTTCAATGTCCCGATGCCTAACCAGATCTAGATGGAGGCCTTTGATTCACACAGTCTTCACAACAGTGTAGATAATGGTCTTTGTCATTGTTAAAGACTATGTATCACATACACATTTGTTTCTGTGACATTATAGCTATTTAAACCTCAATAGTTAATGAAAGCCGTCGAAATTTTTTGTTATAAAAAGTTTGTAGTTAGTCTGTATTGGAAACAATATGTTTCATTGACGCAACTAAAAGTTTTCCTTAAAAATCGCCTGAATTTTTAGGCTATTATTATACAATAATATGCCAAATTTCACCATTGGTGATGAATCTACTACCACTTAACAGTACAAAGAGCTGTCAATGTCCAGATGCCTAACTAGATGGAGAACTGTCTTTACAACAGTGTGGATACTTTGGAACTGTCTTTACAACAGTTTGTCCTTGTGAAAGACTTAACTTAGACATTTGTTTCTGGAGGATATTATAGCTGTTTCAACCGCAATAGTTTGGCAATTAAAGTCGTCAATCTTTGTTATTTAAATTAAGCAGTCGTATTTGATAATGCGACTCATTTTATTTTGCCATGATTTCAACAACCTTCCTCTTACATATAATGGATCTTATATCAAATGGTAAAATAGAAAGAGTTCGTCTAGAAGCCTTCTAAAAGAATTAACAATAAACACACACACAAATTAATTTTAAAAAAAAATAACAATTTAAATACGAATATAATATAGATGGAAAAAATCTGAACTCACTTTAACATCAATAAGTCTAAAAAATATATGTATAAAATAT
Source organism: Caerostris extrusa (assembly GCA_021605095.1). Taxonomy (NCBI): domain Eukaryota; kingdom Metazoa; phylum Arthropoda; class Arachnida; order Araneae; family Araneidae; genus Caerostris; species Caerostris extrusa. The sequence continues at coordinate 14,468 of BPLR01007840.1, forward strand.
AAATAAAAAATATAAATAAAAATATAAAAATAAATAAAATATATAAAATATAAATAAAATATATAGAATATAAATAAAATATATAAAATATAAATAAAAATATATAAAATATAAATAATTTTAAAAAATATATGTCTACGTGATGTTATTAAGTGTATGACAAAAAGTAACAACTTCAAACAGTGTAATTTAACAGATACAGAAAGAAATTTATGAAAAATTACCTCAATTCATGGCAAGATTTTTTTTCGTATAGTTTCTTGTAGACAAAATAAACAAGAGAACAATCTGATTGAAATGACAATGCGTTGCTTAGTTATGCGTCATATTGATTCCAATCAAACAAATCCCCCTTCTCTCTTAAAGTTCCTTTGTTTGGTGCTTAGATATATTTGAATGATTTTAACTTGAAAAGACATTTTCGACAGTTTTTTTTAATGTACACTTTGCTATTTCCAGCTGAAAAAAAAAAAATAAAGCTTTTAATTTTATTTTTTAAGATTTAGCTGTTTTTAATTTTGGAAAATTTTCATATTAAGAATATATAGTTATTCTTATGACATACAAATTTTAAAAAAATTAAATTCGTGTTTTTTATTAAAAATATAGAAATGTAGTTCAGCTAAAAGCAATTGAAAATAATGGTATATTTAATTATTGGTATTTTACAAATCTATACCATAATTATTAAATTATTATTATAATTTTTTTAAATGTAATCACGTAAAATTCTCTTTCTTTAGGAAAAAAGGAAGATTATACGTATAACAATAATTCGATACATCTTTAAAACAAAATGTACTTACTATTGATTACAAAATAATTGTGACAGAAAAGTATAAAACAGAAAAGTAAGAAAATAGCTACTAAGTTACTAAAACTAAAAAAATGTATGTGAAATAAGCATTTATATAATTTGTTATGAGATATAATACGTTTCGTGTGCAATATTAAATATTATATTAAATAAAACAATAGACAATTTTTATTTAATTTAACTCTAAATTATGTACTAAAAAGGGTGAGGTAAGACACACACACACAAATAGGTGAATCGAAAGTTACAGATAGTTAATTAAAATTTGCTCTGTGGTAAATAGGGTTTAAATAATATGAAATCATTGATTTTAATGACAATACAAATTAATTTATTTTCTTGCAATATAGTCTTCTACTCCCTAAATAATTTTTCAGTGTGTTTTTTTTTTTTTAATATTTAAAATGATGTTTAAATAATGAGTAACAACAATTTCCTTCTGATAAAGAACCATAAAAAAGGATTTATAGCACCAGAAAAAGATAATGCACAGATATTGCTGTTAACAATATCTAGTTTTCTTTCTGAAATGTCATTTAAAATATAGGAAACAATATATTGTTTCCAATTGTTTTAAACTGTTAACTTCTTACTCGAGTGTGTGATTGTTGCAACTACTAACTTTTCTTTTCAAAGGGAAAGGAGGCTTTATGTTCAGCTTCTCTTTTTTAAAGCTCTCTATTTTAAATTTACTTTATGCTTTCACATTATATAGTTATTATATTAGTAATAGCATTGTTATTTTATTGTTACTCTTTTAATGTTTGACATTGTTTTGCAGCGTATTCTTGTTTTTTAAATGCCTCGTAATTATTGTAATCCTCGTATTATACATTGTGTTGTTCATAAAGTATCTTTCTTTCATATATATATGTATATGGTTTCGTAAAAAAATTATTTGGAATGATGTTGAAAGATTCAAGTCTTCTTCATTGGCGCAAGGCCGCCTGTCAAGTGGTAAATTTCGAGACAGAAGATGTTTTCTTTACGGGGTAGGGTTGTCGGCAATACACCCAAAGCTCTACAATCATATTAGACTGTGACCTATGGTTTAAAGTGGAATAAAGTGGTGCCCTGAATGTTGCTTTGTAATTTCACATTTATATTAAGCAAGTTACTTTAACACCTGCTGTTGCTCCAAACCGCAGTGTTTAAGTAGGTTTTGCACACAGAAACATCATATTTGAATATTTAACACTATCCTCACACACCCTTTTCTGAATACATTTACACCCTTTTTGCTGGGATTTCTACTGTTTCTACCACAAAAATGAATATTCAGTAACTGAGCTAACCACGAAAACATTTTATACATCGAAACATTTTACTTTCAGATGATAGGTTATTAATTATATTTTGAATTTGGACGTTACGAAGCAATAACTAAAAAAAAAAGTCTTTCACTCATCTCGGTTGCTTCGAACTGTACTTTGTAAATTATGGTTGATAGGAACCAAATTGCTTGTTCTCCTACCACTGTTATTGGTGCAAAACCGCAATCTATGTGTCTTTTGCACACAGGAAACATCCTAGCATTTGAATATTTTACACTATCCACATACGCCCTTTTCTGAATAGATTTACACGCTTTTTCTGGGATGTTTACTGTTTCTGAAACAAGAATAAATGTTCAATAATTCAATACTAATGTTCAATAATAATGAACATTTTATATTTTGTTACTTAATATTTACTTTCAGATGATATGTTATTAATTATATTTTGAATTTTAACTTTCCAGAGCAATAACTAAAAAAAAAGTTTTTCACTCATCTCGGTTGCTTTGAACTCCACTTTGTAATTTATGGTTGATTGGAAACCCAAATTGTGTGTTCTCTTATCACTGCTATTGCTGCAAACCGCAGTCTATAAGTGTCTTTTGTACACAAGAGACATCATAGTATTTGAATATGTTACACTATCCTCACACACCCTTTTGCTGCGATTTCTATTGTTTCTGCCACAAGAATAAATGTTCAATAACTGAGCTACCTACCAATACATGAGCATTTTATATTTATTACTTAATATTTACTTTCAGATGATATGTTATTAATTATATTTTGAATTATGACCTTCCAAGCAATAACTAAAAAAAAAGTCTTTCACTCATCTCAGTTGCTTCGAACTCCTCATTGTAATTTATGGTTTATAGGAATTGCTTGTTCTCTTACCACTGCTATTGCTGCAAACCAGTCTTGTCTTTTGTTTTTCGAACACAAGAAACATCAAAATATTTTAATATTTTACACTATCCTCACACGCCTTTTTCTGAGTAGAATTACCTCCTTTTGATGGAATTTTTACTGTTTCTGATACAAGAATAAATGTTCAATAGCTGAGCTACCTATTGAACATTTTAAAGTTGTTACTTAATCTTTACTTTCAGATGATAAGTTATTAATTATATTTTGAAATTTGACCTTAGGAAACAATAACTAAAAATAAAAGTCTTTCACTCATCTCGGTTGCTTCGAACTCCACTTTGTAATTTATGGTTGATAGGAACCAAATTGCTTGTTCCCGAAATGTAGTATGCAGCAGCACGGGAACGTCATTTAGAGCCAGGAAACAACATAGTATCTGATTGTGTTACACTCTAACCCTTTTCTGAACGTTGCGATTTCTGCAGCAATTTCTGTGGCCGGAAGAGGGCTCAATATGTGACATTCTCAATATCCCAGCCCTCCTTTTGGCCTGCCTGGTCCCGCCCGTTGCTTGTTCCTTTAATTACTCCTGCTAAAGGGAAAAGATGAAGAGGCTTGCTGACTCCGACATGATTGATCATTTAGTAAAAGAAGGCTTCGGCGGCAACTCGCCGGTTTCGCCGCTCTGAGGACAACAAAGCATTCTCCAGCACCCTCCCCACCAGGAATTTGCATATTAAGCCTGTCTTGTCTGTTAGCGGTTTCTCAAGAATTCCCCGCAAATTCGCGAAGAAGGTATTTTAAGCGTCTCTAAACGCCAGCCATGGATCCAGATTAAATCTTTGCCTTCCCTTGTTATTACACGGATCATTTATAATTTAATAAGATTTTTAAATATGAAAATTGGGTTGTATCTTCCTTCACGTTTCTTCATTATGCGCTTTATTTATGGTTATTATTTTTTTTTCTTAACGTTCTTGTCAGTAAATAAGAGGGATGTATGTATGCAAGTGATGAAAGTTTTGATTTTAATTTTCTACTACCAGGGGTTGGTTGAGTTATGCATTTTTATGCGAGTGTCACCGAGTGAGATGGTAAAAATTGGAGCATGTAAAATTTGATTAATTTTGATGGAACGGATCTCTCGCACGTATATATCTCGATTGAAATATGCATGGAATAAAATTGAGTGCACATTTGAATCGTGTTATCGAAGTTTATTATTATTTTTTTTTCTTTGATTCCTAGATTCAAACATTACTCAATTAGAAATTGATTTCTAATGAAAAAATATTAAATTAAATCTGAATATTAAGAGAGATGAATCAATGTTACATAGAAACACGATGAGGAAAGGCATTAATTAAATAAAAACATTGCATTTGTGGATTGTTTTGAAATTATGTTTATGATTAAAGTTTCAAAATATTCTAATTTCAATCTTGAGTATTTTAAAAAAATGTTTCTAATCATCCTCTGTTTATTAAATTGAGGTACATTAAAATATTTGCTTCATTAAAATATTTAAATGCAATAATGGAAGAAACGGGAGTAAAATTATTACAAATAAATCATGGATATTTTAATTAGAGTTGTATATTGGGCTTGATGGCAGAGTGACTAGGGCTCTGGCTCTCTGTGACACAGGTTTCGGATTCAAGTTCCATGGGTGTTTGTAGTGGTTTGAAATCCACTTTAAACCCTCCCAGTCTAATATAACTATAGGGCTGATAACCCTACCCATAAAAACAAACCCATCTACTGCCTGTGTGCCAGCCTGATGGCCAATTGGATGGCCGCTCTGGTCTTTGGTACCTCGGGCTTCATACGTTAAACTACACGTACACGTTAGTACAATAAAATACACGTTAAACTGTAGGTGTCGATCTAATTAGTCTAAAACGTGTGAAAATGACCGTAGAGCAACAAACCAAACCTGTCTCGAAATTTGCCAGTAGGCCTTGGCCCACCATGGGGCTGTTGCGCCAATGAAGAAGAATTGTTTATTATTGTAAGTTTTAGAATCTCTTTTCCTTTCAAAACTGTCCACTAACCAACAATAAGGTATTTAACATTAATATTAAAATGCTTTTAAATTACACCAAATAAATAAAATTGTAACAGCTTAGTGCCATAATCAATTTAATTAAAAAATTTTTTTTTAATAATTTATGCTTTAAAACTAATATTTAAGCATAGCAAGTAGATAAAATGAAATGATACGTTTATCTATAAATATTCCAAGAAAATATTTTCATTTAATAATTTCTAAAAATTATTTATTATTATTTAATAAATAATAGTAATTTTTCACGTGCATGCTTCAGGACTCTCTATTTGATTGAATTTGTCAAAATCCGTTTGATTAAGTTCTGGACAGATGAAAAATTAATAAAATGCTTTTAATTAAAAAAACTTATTTGGAATAATACATCTAGATGCTTTCTGAGGAAGAATAAACTCAAAAGGCATTCTACACACACACACACACACACACACATATATATATATATATGTGTGTGTGTGTGTGTGTGTGTAGAATGCCTTTGGCATTCATTCTCTTCCTCAGAAACCTTGTAGATATTTAGATGTATTATTCCAATTATATATATTATATATATATATATATATATATATATATATATATATATTACCTTATATATTATATTATATAGCTTTTACCCTAATAGAGTTTTAAAAATTTTCTTTTTTTAACCCTACACTTAAACTACTGAATTTCTTGAAAAGAAGTGAATTAATCTAGCATATAAGAAATGGATTCATATTTCTGAAAGTTAATTTTTTTAAATTAAAAATTAAAAGTATTCGAATTAAATATAAAAATGAAACATTATAGGTTTTGAGTTATAAATATATAAGACAGAAATAATAGCTGCAGTTGTTAAATTTATGTGTTCTCACCCCACAGGCTAAATTTTGATACAAATTGCTTTGCTTTTGATTTTCATAAACCATGGAATACATGTTTCAGTCATAAGAAATTTTACTAGTATGAAATAAATCATTGTCTACATAAACTATGTATAAAAATATGAATTATACGATTGTAACCAAAAGAAATAGACATTGCATAATATAAATAATAAATTTGATTATTTATTTTTTGTATTTATTATTATATTCTTATAAAAAAAATTTTAATTTCAGGTGAATAATTCAATATATTTTTCTCTTTTTTAAAAAATGCTGTATATAAGTATCTAAAGTCTTGAAAATAAATATATAAGTAAACATGTATAAAAATATATATGTTCTGAAATATAAGAAAAGAAATAGACATTGCATAATATAAATAATAAATTTGTTTTAATTTCAGGGACGTAATTCAGTATATTTTCCCCTTATTTAAAAAAAATGCATTCAATAAGTATCTAAAATCTTGAAAATATAATATATTATCCTGACAAAATAACACCATGATAATAATGATAACGGATTGAAACATTTTTTAATGTCTGATTTCTCTCGTGTCTGACGGAGGGTCTATCTCAATAAAACGTCATGTCGTAAGAATGAATACTTTAATAAATTCAAAAGTTGCGCATTTATTAATTAATATGAAATTTGAAAAGGTTTTGCAGTGTTCTCTTACAAATTCATTTCTAAAATTGGTTTTATAAGTCAAAATTCAGAATACATTTACCAATAATTCTAATTTTAAACTGAAGTATAAACTTCAGTCCATTTAAAATTTAGTGTTGATTATTTAATGCAGCTTTCTGAAATATTTATTAATAAATAATTCATAAAAATATTCATTAATAAAAATTCATAAAAAATAACAAAAAACCCCTTTTTTATTCACTTTTATTAATAATTCCGTTCAACTAATATGTGTGGCAGAAACAATTTCATTTTTGTAACAGATTTTTCTTTTTTTTTTCTCTCCTCATAAATTATCAACATTTCCCTTAAAAAAAATGTATATATAAAAATCACGAAGTCTTGAAAATATAATATATTATCCTGAAAAAATAACACCATGATAAAATGGTGATAACCATTAGGTTCGAAACCGACTGGATTGATAAATTTTTCAATGCCTGACGGTGGGTCTATCTCAATAAAATGTTATGTAATGAGAATAAATAGTTTAGTAATTTCAAAAGTTGCGCATTTCTTAATTAATATAAAATTTGAAAACGCTTTGCAGTGTTTTCTTGCAAACTCATTTCTAAAACTGGCTTTATTTAAGTCTAAATTCAGAATAAATAATTTAAGATTTAATTTATTAGATCATTATTTATTAGAACATTTTTAAAATGAACTATAAATGTCAATCCATTTTGAATTTGGTGTTACTTATTGAATGCAACTTTCTGAAATAAGGATTAATAAAAATAAATATATAATTTTTAGTTCACTTTTTATTAATAATTCTGTTCAACTAACATGCGCGGCTGCTCCAATTTTATTTTTGCAACAGGTTTATCCTTTTTTTTTTTTCTTCCATCCTAATAAATTATAAACATTTTAATTGAATTGGAATAAAAAATTAGTAAAAAAAATAAATAAATATTAACATAAATTATTATCATATACTTCACAAAACACATTTTCTCTGCATGTATATATTTTTAATTACATTTTCCATATTTATTTTATTATTTTCCAAATCTTCCATATTCTCTTATCTTAGAATTTCCGCTTATTTGATGTCACATTAAATAGTTTCAAAAGGATTAGATAATATAGATTTAAAAAAACCATGCGTAAAATTTCACTTGCCTCATATAGAATTCAACCAACATTGAAAAATAAAATAATAAAATAGAAAATAAAAAAAAAAAAATTGTATCTATTATAAAATTAAATCATAATGAAAATATTGCAGCTCAAAAATAAACGATAATAATTTATTTACTCTTTATTTCCCTAGTAAAGACAAAAAAATTTTATGGCAATTATATTTTAGCAGTCACTCTAATAATATATAACAAAAATAATAATAATAATAATAACTACTACAATGCTCTTAAAAATAAAAAATAAAAGTTTCTGTAAAATAAAGAGTTACTGAATAAATATGATAGTTTATTATTTATATTTTTAAGTAAATTAAATATATTAATCATTTTTACATAAAATTTTATCGATAAAGAATAAAATTTCTTTTGATAAAGTACTTAAAAAAAAATATGGCTATTTTGAAAAGCAAATAATTTATAGTAATTTATTTTATGTACACCTGAAATTTTCTAAAAATTAAATGTAAGTGAAAGTTTCCATTTTCAAAGTTCATATTTTAGAGAATAATAAAAGAATATTTCGTAGTTTCCCCGATAGATGGCACAACCATCATCGGCAAATTTTCAGCTCTTGTAAATTTGTATTCGTTTTTATTCTTTAGCATTTTATTTCACAAAATGTGCGTTTTTAATCATATTCATTTTATTTAATATCTAATTTGAATGAAAATTGGTTCTAAAGATAAATATAGCTTATGGAATAAAAAGAAATAAGAAATAGAAAAAAATTCCAATACATTATTCATTTTCCTCCAACGAAAAAAATTTTTTATAAAAATAAAAAAGGATCATTTGGAAAAAGTCACATTTCTTATCGACAGAAATAGTTTTGCAGAAACTTTAAATAAATTTAATGCTCTTTTTATACATAGATGTGGAATAATCTTATTATGGGTGGGTTACTCACAGATGATCAGAATTTTTTAAAATATTTTAATTTGATTAATTTAATATCTGCTAATTGCAAACAATTTAATTTAATATCTGTTAATTTCAAACAATTTAATTTAATATCTGTTAATTTCAAATTTAATTTAATATAACTAATTTATATTGCCCATTCCCCGAAAGGTATTTCTAAAAATATTCTGTAAGAAATAATTCTTTTTTATTGACTATTTCATTTTTTTAATCATAATCAAATTCACAAATGAAAGAAAACCCCAGCAATATTTTTAATTTTAATAGATAACATATACAATAGGTTTAATTTTAATAGGTTAATATTTTAATAGATTAATTAAACAATATTATTTGATAATAATGTTTAATTGAAATATATATATCTTGACAATATTATTCCTGAATACAACATTACACCTATCCTCAGAATATTAAACTCTGTCTTTCTTTGCTGATTTATTAAAAATATTCATGGTTTTTTTTCTTTTTGAATTTTGTATTTTATTTTTCTTTGTGACTGCGTGATATATATATATATATATATATATAAATATTATGATATAAAGCCACAAACATTTTTAAGAAATCAGCAAGGCAGGAAGGGTTTAATAACCTGAGGATAGTCATAATATTGTATTCAGAAATAATATTGTCAAGATATATATATCGCAATAAAACAAATGTTTAATTAAGCACGGTTATCTAGTAAAATATCATATATATGTATACATATAATGTTAAATTGCGATATATATATCCTGACAATATTATTCCTGAGTACAACAATATCCTGAATATCCTCAGGATATTAAACTCTTCCTTTCTTTGCTGATTTCTTAAAAATGTTCATAACTTTTTTTCCAGAATTTTGTGTTTTTATTTTTCTTTGCGACTGCGTAATATACATATATATTATAAAACCTTAAAAGTTTTTTTTTCAAAAATTAGCATTCATTGCTTTTTATAAGACGTTTTGGCTTATTATGAAAACACAGCTGAAATAATTATTTATATGTATCTGAGTAATTTCACAGAATAGCAATTAGTTAAGAAAAGTTAATTACTTAAAATTTCATAGTTTAAAAAGAATTTGAATTGAAATTGTTATAAAAAAGGCAAAAGAAAAGAGAAAATTTAAAAGTGCAATTTAAAAAAAAAAAAGCCTTATTTAGATATTTTATACACAAAATACTTAGTATACTCAAACCCCACAAAATTATTCAATTATTCATATTTTTCTTAAGTGTGTTATTAGATATTTAAATTCCAATATTTAATACTTTACTTAAAATTTCTTCTGAAAAAAATATCATTAAATTTGCTTTAAAGAATGTTAAATACATGTCAAAAATAATCTTTTTTTTTTTTTTTTTCCCATGCAATCGTTCATTAATCATCAGATATCACCTTGAAGGTTCTATTATTTTTATTGCCCTCTATTATATTTTAAATTATTTTAAGTTTTTAATTTAAGAAAAAAATAGTTTTAAGTAATTAATATTCCATTTAATTAATGTTTTTGTGAATTTGTTTCCATTTAAAAATGCTGTGTTTATGTTTCATAAACAGAGGGTTAAAGAAGGTTTTGATTAGAATCTTTTATAGTGTATTGAATTATTTTTGTATTTTTCATCAATTGCGTTTGCATGCTTGTAAATTTTTAATATTATTATCACTAACGAGTTTTGAATTCGAATTTACAGTTATTTTCATTTTATAATTTTAATTCCTTTATTTGAAAGGAGTAATTATTGATGTGTATAATTTATTATGTTTATAGTTATAAAAAAATATATTCTTAATTATTTAATTTTTTAAACAATATGAAGAAAATAAGTTACCTTTAATTAACAAAAATATCCAAACACAATTAGAAGTAATTTATAATGTTTAATTTATTTTATAATATTTTATTTTGATTTAAGTTTAAGTCGCATTGTTTTCCACAATTTTCTTCTTCAAATAGTACTAATTAATCTCTTCCTATTTTATTTTCATCTAAGAAAACAACTTCAATTCCCAATTTAAATCACTCTGTGCAGCGATAACTAAGAACCATAATTAGTTATTTTAAATTTTAATTTTTTATACAATTCGACGAAAGTAAATTAAATTAAATTAGTATAAATATCCAAACACAAAAACAATCACAATAAGAAGTAATTTATAATGTTTAATTTATTTAATAATATTTTATTTCGATTTAAGTTGCATTTTTATCCATAATTTTCTTCTGTAAATAGTGTTATTTAATCTCTTTATGTTTTATTTTCATTTAAGAAAACAACTTCAATTCCCAACTTAATCACTTTTTGAAGCCAACTAAGAACCATAACTAGTTATTTTATATTTATTTTTTAAACAATACGAGGAAAGTAAGTTAAATTAAATTAACATAAATATCCAAACACAAAACAATCACAATAAGAAGTAATTTATAACGTTTAATTTATTTAATAATATTTTTATTTCGATTTATGTCGTACTTTTATCCATAATTTTCTTCTTCAAATAGTGCTATTTAATGTCTTCATGTTTTATTTTCATTTAAGAAAACAACTTACAAAATCGACAACTAAGAACCATAGCTAGTTATTTTATATTTTAATTTTTTAAACAATACGAGAAAAGTAAATTAAATTAAATTAGCATAAATATCCAAGCACAAAAACAATCACAATAAGAAGTAATTTATAACGTTTAACTTATTTAATAATATTTTATTTCGATTTAAGTCGTATTTTTATCCATAATTTTCTTTTCTTCAAATAGTGCTAATTAATCTCTTCCTATTTTATTTTCATTTAAGAAAACAACTTCAATCCCCAAAATCACTTTGTGCATCGGCAAGTAAGGATCATAACTAGTTATTTTATATTGTAATTTTTATTTTATATTTTATTTTTAAAGAATACAAAGAAAGGAAAGTAAAGTAAATCGATTAAATTAAATTAATATAAAAATACAAAACAATCAAGAATAATACAAAAACAACAACAATAATTTATATTGTTTAATTTATTTAATAGTATTTTATTTTAATTGAAGTCGAATATTTATCCATAATTTACTTTTTGCAAATAGAACTATTTAATGTCTTCATGTTTTATATTCATTTACGAAAACAACTTCAATCCCTAACTTAAATCACTTTTGTGCAGCGACAACTAAGAATCAGAACTAGTTATTTTATATATAATTCTTATTTTATATTTTAATTTTTTTGAACAATACGAAGAAAGTAAGTTACCTTTAATTAACATAAATATACAAACACAATAAGAAGTAATTTATAATGTTTAATTTATTTAATAATATGTTAATTGATTTAAGTCTCATTTTTATTCAAAATTGACTTCTGCAAATAGTGCTTTTATATCTTCATATTTTATTTCATTTAAGAAAACAACTTCAATCCCCAAAATCACTTTGTGCAATGACAACTAAGAATCATAAGTAGTTATTTTATACATTCGTATTTAAAACAGGAAAATATTTGAATGTTTAGTTTAAAAGACAACTGCTCGCTGTACACATTAACAAGTGCGCCATTGATGTCAAACATCGAGACATTGAACAAGCAGTTATTCATCATTTCGCAACAACTCATTATTGATTCCCTTTTTATAGCTTCTTGTAGTCAATTGAAACGTTGATTAATGGAGATTAATAAATTCTTCGTATCGATGGATCATGAGGTTTTGTTTTTACCCTTAATCAATTTTCAGGTTGTCAGCTTAAGGAATTCGAATCATACAAGTTTCCCGTGTTTCTGCCACAACTCGAAGCCTGGCGGTTTGTAATCACACGGCTAAATTCTTCACAACGCCTGTAATTATAAAAATATTTTTATTTAAAAAAATATCTTAAAGAAATAAAGGTTGGTAACCTACTCGGACATTAAATCGTCGTCCGTCAAAAAGGGACGAAACAAAAAAGCTGAAACCGATGAAAGCTGAACGAATTACTGAATGAGGCGACATACCGAGAACCGGGAATGTAAGCCACTATAGAAAGGGAAATGGATAAAAAATGAATAAATTCATCTTCATCACTGCCATGGGTACCAAAAGAAGAAACTGGATTACATTAGGATGATATGAGTGCAAATTGGGAACTGTTTTTTTTTTTTTTTTTTTTTTGAAAAAAAATGACAACCCCCATTTGTCTTTTCCAACTAGTTGTTTTAAGAGGCTCCGTATATTTTAAATGAATTTAGATCTCGGTTTTTTTTTTTTTTTTTTTTCATTAAAAGATTGTTTGTATGGAATGTTTCAACACATATGGAAGTAAAGGGGTTTTTTTTTTATTTTTTTTATTAATAAAAGCACTGATCTAATGAAACAATTCTTGAAACACGTCATTCTAATTTCCATTTCATTAATTTCGTTTTTTAATCATCACATTTATCTTTACATTTTAATTACGGTATTTGTGTCAGTTAGTTATGTCTGTCTCTTTATATTAATTATTTTTAGCTCTAAAATGAAATTTTAATCTCTTAAAAAGTTTATTTACACTCTATGCAGTTGTTAAAATTCTCACTTTTTTTAATAACATTTTTTAAAGAATCTTATCAAAAACTGTATTACTTAATCATAAGTCAACTTAAAAATAAATACACTCTACTGTATGTATATATATATATATATATATATATATAAATGGTGTATAAATGCATCCTACTATATATATACACCATTCACATAATTGAAGATATTTAAAAACGTTCTGGTGTTGATATCAGAAATTGATTCTTCGAATTTATGAAATATTGGCCTGAAACACAGCTTAAGTATTGATAATTAATAGCTTGCATATATGAGTTGGAAATACAAATATTTATGTCTGAAAACTCAATGGTAAGAATTTTTTCTTTTTTTTCCAAAATAATAATAATTATTATTCAGTGATAAATTAAATGTAAGATTTCTTATCACAAAAAAATTGGCCGATAACAAAATAAATAAATAAATAAAAATTAAAAAAATTGGAAATACATAAATCTAAAAAAATTTTTACTGAATGATAAAAAAATATATATAAAATGCATTCTATTATTTTTAAATAATTTAATGTTAATAATGTTGCTTATTTTTCAGTGATTCAAAATCAAGCAGGAAATATGGAAAAATTATGTTGTACTATTTGTGCTTATCATCTTATTTTTAATTTTCATGCGAAAGGGGAAAAAAATGATTTCTGAAAACTCTATGGTGAGAATTTTTCTTTTTTCCAAAATAAATAAATAAAATAAAATAAAATGAATAAAAAATATTCAGTAATAAATCAAATGGGAAATTTCTTATCACATAAAATTGATCAATATCAAAATAAATAAATAAATAAAAGTAAAAATATGGAAATACATAAATACAAAAATCTTTTAATGCATGATAAAAAAAAATAGAAAAGGTGTTATATTATTTATGAATAATGTAATGTTATTAATGCTGATTATTTTTCAGTGACTCAAAAGCAAGCAGAAAATATGGAATAATTTTCTTCAATTATGAGCATCTAGTTTGTCAATTAAAATTATTATTTACTCTACATTTGTTAAAATCGCGCATAATAGTATTATATAGTAAAGGTAATATGATAAATTTTGTGAACGATATTTAAAAACTTTATACACTAGTATCTTCGTATTTTATTTTTTTTTATTTTTTTTATTTATTTGTTATTTATTTATTTATTTATTTATTTTTTTTGAAGTAAGTGATAGCAAATAAGCATTATTTTTGAAAATGCTTTTTATTTAATGACATACAAAGAACACTTAAGAAGCTTTTTAGTTACTTTTTTCTTCATAGATGGCGCCAGAGTTTTAACATTAATTCAATCGCTTGGAAAATAGGAGCAATGGAAGTTTTTGACAAATAAATAAAGCGACGTTTTCTATACAAAAATTCATATGCGGGGAATTTGGCCGGAACTTACCGGTAATCCGTCAAAGCCGTACTGTAGAGCCGTCAGAACCGTTCTTGACAAGAAACAAAAATTTTAAATATTCAAAACCTTCTGCCCGAAGTAACCGAGGACTCCATTTTTCGGATATTTCCAACCGTTTGCAATCCGCGCGGACATATCCGCACCATTTTTTTCTCTCCTTTGGCAACTTGTTAACTTGCAATCAAACACGATGGGGCCAGTGAAAATTAAATTTCAAACTATTTAGTTCTTTTTGACGTAAGCTAATTGTTCCGTTTTTGTACGGTAAAACTATAAATATTTTGCTACAAAAGAAATGAAAATTTGTAAGCTAAAAACAGAAAATTGTAAAATCATCTTTTTTTTTTTTTTTTTTGTTTTGTTTATATAGTTACAACTGCCATAATGACTCAAAAAGTTAATTAAAAATGTTTAAAAAGTTACATTTATTTTTTGGTATGTTGAAAAATTAAACTTATTTTACACTGAAAAATAAATGAAATATATATACATATTTTTTTAAATTTTAAAATAGAGTAATATTCAATAATCCTTAAATAATCACTCAAAATGATTTTTTTCCATTAAAATATTAATATAATTAAATATTAAAAAATATTTTTTCCACTAAAATTCATTAAATATTAGCTTAAAATATTAAAAATATTAAATTTCCACTTAAATATTAGTTCCTATTTTTTAGTTTGTTTCATCATTTTTAATTTTTTTATATGTTTACATATTTTCGTTTAACTCAGCTAAGATTTAAACGGAAATATATAAACATATAATATGTTATTTTATAAACATATAATATGTTTCATATAAAATATATATATTATATTATATCATATATATATATATATATATATATATATTATATGATATATAAACATATAATTTGTTATTTACAATAAGAACATTTTTTATTTGTTATATTCAATAAACATTTTTGTGTATTTTTTTTTAGTTGCTCGATAAAAATTTCTTAAAAAACAAGATTAATTTGTAAATATAATCATAGCTTTTAATTTAGAGATAATCTTGGATAGTCTAGAAAATTTAGAGATAATCTTGGATGGTCTAAAATTCAGAGATAATCTTGGATAGTCTAAAATTTAGAGATAATCTTAGAAAGAGAAAATATTGACTGTTAAAAATTTTAACTGTATTGTTTTGAATAATACAGTAATATTATAGAATATTTAAATAGATAACACGCTGTGTTTGTATTATGTATTATTTCACTAAATTTTTTTTTAAAAAAACCTCTTTATTATTAACCTCTTATCAGTAACCTCTTAACTAAAACCTTAAACTTCTCATTATGATTTAGCCTTTTAAATAAGTGATCTCTTAAAGTAAAGATATTAAGTGGTAATTTTTTTACTAAATCATTATAATAATAACAATATTCCATTGTAATCCATCAAAGAAAATTGAGGAGTCATGCATTTATGAAAGTTTGTATTTTACAGAAGATAGATTGAATTGATTATAAAGTTGTATAATCTTGATAGTAAAGTTTTAAAATGTTTAACAACATTGTCATGAATAATACAGGAATATTACAGAATATTTAAGTATATAACATGCTGTGCTTGTAATATGCATTATTTCACTAAAACTTTTTAAAAACCCTCTTGATTATTAACCTCTTATCAGTAGCCTCTTAACTAAAACCTTAAATTTCTCAGTATGGTTTAACCTTTTAAATAAGTGATATCTCAAAGTTATAGAATATCTAAGTATATAACATGATGTGCTTCTATTATGTATTATTTCATTAAAACTTAAAAAAAAAAAAAACCTCTTAATTATTAACCTCTTATCAGTAACCTCTTAACTAAAACCTTTTTACTTATCCTTATGGTTGAACCTTTTAAATAAGCAATCTCAAAAATAGAGAAATTAAGTTATAGATTTTTAATTAAATCGTTATAATAATAGCAATAATCTATTGAAATCCATCAAAGAAAATTGGAGGACACATGTATTTATGAAGGTCTGTGATTTACAGAAGATAGATTGAATCGATTATAAAGTTGTATAATATCGTTAAACAATATTCTAAAAGAAATTATGAACATCTAAAATGGCAGATTTCTTATTATTTCTTCTTATAACACCATTTTTATATATCATTTATCAAACTATGATATAATCATTCAAAAATATCTTTTTTCCTTAGATTTAAATGAAATGTTTCGAAATTAAATCCTGAAAACGCTACCGTGTAATTTTTAAATAAGCTAAAAGTTTTTTCAACCATTCAAAATTTGTGTAATCTAATAACAGTCCGACATTATGTTATTTCGATAAGAATTTTGAAAGAAAATTATACCCAATCCAGCAATAATATGCAATTTCTTACTGAATTCGATTTTAATTTGCCCGGTAACATTTTGGTATCTTCTGATTAGTAGTTCTCTGATGTTAAGCTATAATTTCCATAGTGATATGGTATTATTATACAACAACTGAGTCTAAGTGGTTTTTTTTTTTTTTATTAAGTATTTTTCGTTTAAGGGTGATACGTTTCAGAGAAATAGCCATGTTGTTGTTGATCATTAATATGTTACTATCGCCTGTAGGAGAATATGTAAGTTCTAGAATTTTTTGAAAATGTTAATTGAGTGTGTTTTTCGTCAATGATTGCTTCTGAAGATTCAATTTAATATTGTGAAATTACATGAAGTACATAAAGGTTTAAATTATTCTAATTCATATCATGCGTTTGTTTGTTTTTGTTTGTCGCTTTACGGTCATTTTTTACACACTTTAGGCTGATTAGACATGGACTTGTAATTTAACGTAGATTCTGAACCACTAACAAACACTCATGCCATATCCAGGATTCGATCCTGAAGCCCCAAAGGCTAGAGTGCTAACCATTGGCCATCTGGCCGTTAAGTGTTTATTCAATGTAGAATGCTAATGCAATTCCAGAAATAGATCGAATACAAAGCAAGATAAGATTATCTCATAGATAATTCTTTACTGTTATTTCAAAATAGAAAAACAAATAGATCACACAAATTTTTCAACATTAAAATTGACTAAAATTGTAATCCTATAAACTATTTGTTGTAATACATATACTTTATTCATAATTATTGCATATAAATGCAAGCATAAGCAATTATTGCATATAATGTAGTAATTTTACATAATAGTTATGTTTAAAAAATTGAATAAAGAAGAGATAAAAGCTGAATAAATAATATATTTATTATTACCATTTCTTTAGCGCAAATTAATTTTTTTTTTAAAAAAATTTCCTTTTCTGACTATAAAAGAAACCCTTTAATTTTCATTTTAGAAATATCCTTATGTAATATATTACCATATATTACCAAACCCTTTTAATTGCCCTCCCTTATAAATGAAGTCCTTTTTAATTTTTATTTTAGAAATATCCTTTACAATTTCAATGTCAGTTTTATTATTTAAAAATATTTCTTTGATCTATTTGTTTCTCTATTTTAAGAAAACTGCAAAAAAAAGCTAATAAATGCACAATATGTAAACCCAAAAACAAATTTCAGCAATGAATAAGGCTTTATAATCTACTATTTTTTTTTTCTTTCTTTTCTGCTACTGCTTCATTAATGATTAGAATATTTTGTCTTTTCCTAATGTAGTAGCTTTTAGCACACTAAAGATTTAGAATTTTTCTTCTTTTTCAATTAAATTTTTAACATTTTTAATAATTATATTGTCTTTGCCCAATGTAACAATTTTAAACCCACTGAAGCCTAGAAGATTTATTCTAGACTTTCTAAAAATATTAACTTCATCCTACTGGCCAAAGATTAGTGTCTTTGGTATTTTGATCCTCATACTGTCTTTGCCTAATGTTAACTCTAAACGCATAGAATACTTATAATCTTTCATTAGCCAAATTAACCATATGACCTACTATTATTTTCTTTTATTTTCTGTTATTGCTTCATTAATGATTGGAATATTTTCTTTTTTCTTAATGTAGTAGCTTTTAGCATACTAAAGATTTAGAATTTTTCTTCATTTTCAATTAAATGTTTAACAGTTATATTGTCTTTGCCCAATGTAATAATTTTAAACACATTGAAGCCTGGAGATTTATTCTAGACTTTCTAAAATCTAAACTTCAACCTACTGGCCAAAGATTAGTGTCTTTGGTATTTTCATACTGTCTTTACCTAATGTTGTACTCTAAGCGTATTGAATGTTTATAATCTTTCATTAGACAAATTAGTCATATAAATTAGTCAAATTAGTCATATGAATTAGTCAAATTAGTCATATGAATTAGTCAAATTAGTCATATGAATTAGTCAAATTAGTCATATGAATTAGTCAAATTAGTCATATGAATTAGTCAAATTAGTCATAAATTAGTCAAATTAGTCATATGAATTAGTCAAATTAGTCATATAAATTAGTCAAATTAGTCATATAAATTAGTCAAATTAGTCATATGAATTAGTCAAATTAGTCATATAAATTAGTCAAATTAGTCATATGAATTAGTCAAATTAGTCATATGAATTAGTCAAATTAGTCATATTACTATTTTTTCTTCCTTTTCTGTTGTTGCTTCAATTTCAGTTCAGTTTCAGTTCCTTCGCCGTTATTGCTTCAGTTAATTGCTTTAATGATTGAAGTATTTTGTCTTTTTCCGAATATAGCAGCTTTTAACACACTCAAGACTTAATAATTTTTAACTTTTCTGTTAAATGTTTAAAATTTTTTAATAATTATATTATCTTTACCCAATGTAACAATTTTATACACACTGAAGCCTACGGGATTTATTCTAGATTTTCTAAAATTTAAACTTCATTCTCCTGGACAAAGATTAGCGTCTTTGGTATTTTGATTCTCATACTGTTTTTGCCTAATGTTGTACTTTAAGCGTATTGAATGCTTATAATCTTACATATGATTTAAGTACTACTTTTTTTTTTTCTTTCTTTTTTGTTATTGCTTCATTAATAAATGGAGTATTTTTGCCATTTCCTAATGTAGTAGCTTTTAGCATACTAAAGAGTTAGAATTTTTCTTCATTTTAAATTAAATGTTTAATAATTACATTGTCTTTTCCCAATGTAATAATTTTTAAACACACTGAAACCTGGAGATTTATTCTAGACTTTCTAAAATCTAAACATCGTCCTACTGGCCAAAGATTAGAGTCTTTGGTGTTTAGATTCTCATAATCTTTGCCTAATGTATTCTATGTGCCTAATGTACTAATTGTACTAATGTGCCTTTGTACTCTAAGCGCATTGAATGCTTATATTCTTACATTAGTCAAACTAAGTCTTTAAATTGATATAAATTACCCTTTCACATGTCTTATTTTTCTTCGTTTTGGTACATCAGAAACAAAGACGGAAATGGTTAAGAAGCTGTTTCTGTTTTCTTATGCCCCTCTTGATAGCAACACACAAATAGAGTACAGCAAAGCCTAGAATAACAAATACTGCTATTGGGAAGACGTTTTCTCCATTTTTGATACAGTCCCTTCCACACCTTTTGTAGCTCGTATACCACGAACAAGGGTTCAAAAGATATTTATTCTATAGCCCACGATAAGAGTGTGACGAGCAATGACACCAACGTATCACCTGATGCAGTGGCTTTTCCACTCCAGGGACACCACAGTCATTGTCGCGCTTAAATAACAAGACTTCATTAATTATTACTTGGGCAGATGTTTTTCCGTCGACTCAACACAAAAACTCTGTATCTAAAAGATTTATTTATTCATGGAACCAGGGTTGAATTTTTATGGCAATATACACTCAGGCAAAGGGGTTCAATTTTCGTGAGAAACTTATGGGCTTTATACTTTTCCAAGGAAATTGCATGGTGGCTGGAGTTTTTTGGTAAATAGGATTTTTTCGTTTTTTGCCAACGATATGCATGTGCGTATCATATATTAAAGAGGTAATACATGAAGAAATTTAAAGTATGTGCTCATTTTAAGGTTTTTCATCTTCGCGTTATACTCACATGCACACATGTGAGTGGTTTAATATTTTTCCAACAAAAATATGGATGGAAAAGTTTTGTAAAGTCTTTTATGTAAGTGCATATTTTAAATTTCAGTATGGTATTTGATTTATAATTTATTACCTTTTGCAATTAAGTTGAAATTTTTAATCAATAAAATTTCTGAAATGAAAACATGTAATATGTTTGGTTTATATTTTGACCATTTATTAACTTGGTCAGGTTGGACAAAAATTTCTTCTAAGGATAAAAAAAAAAAAAAAAAAAAAAAAAAAAAAAAGAAAGAAAGACGGGCAGAATTACAAAAAGACGAATAAAATACAAGCTACGGATATTAACTTAAAAGTAATTTTTCCCTTTCGTTTACTTTTAAATAACATTTACATTAAAAAGCTCAAGTTACTGCTATTAAGGTACTTCTTTTATTTATGTATTTAATTTTTTAGTTATATATACATATGAATATTTTGTTTTTTAGCAAAAATAAAAAGTGACTTTATATGACTTAATTATAAAGCCACAGAAAATAGACAAATCAGGTTTAAAATTATGATTATTAAAAATTATTGTATTAAGTTATATAAAAATTATATATATATTATTTTTATGTTATTTATTATTTATTAATTATATTATTATAAATAAAATATTTTAAAAAAATTATATAAAAATATTATATTATTAATTATCGTATATATTAAAAATAAAAGATTATTAATATATATTATATAAAAATATATCGTATTATATGTTATTATTATTAAAAGTTACATTATATTATTAATTAGATAAAAAAAATTTATTATTGTTAAATTATTATTATTTCTGTAATAATATAATAATTGCATATAAAAATTATTATTATTAAATTATTATTATTTCTGTAATAATATAATAATTGTATATAAAAACTATTATTTACAGAAGAAAATCAACAATAATAAATTTTAAAAGTTTTGCTCTATGAGTTGAAGCTTCAATATGTAAAAATACAAGAAAGGCTTCCATTAAAAAAATTTTGATTAATTATACTTAATTCATCAAAAACAGAATAATTAGCTTTGAATTAAAATATTTTAAAAAAAAATGAAATGAAAGATAAAATCCATTTTCATAATTTTTATACTTTAAATATTCTATGTTAAATCTTCCTCACTAACACTAAGTGTTTATTAAGAAACTATTGGATGACTATTAACAAACAGCAAAATATTAATATTTTGTAATTTTTTAATTAATGATAAAATTACAAAAAAAATAAAAATTAAAAGTTAATTATTTCGAACCCTGTCGAATATTTAAAAGTCAAAAAAAAAAAAAACCACTTTTTACGAGCAGCAAAATATTAATATTTTGTTATATATTTAACCAATGATAAAATTACTAAAAATGAAATTTAAAGTTAACTATTTTAAACCCTGTCGAATATTTAAAAGTTAACAAAAAAAAAAAAAAACACTTTTACGAGCAGCAAAATATTAATATTTCGTTATATATTTAACTAATGATATGATGAAAATAAAATTGAAAGTTAACTATTTCAAACCCTGTCGAATATTTAAAAGTTAATAAAAAAAAAAAACATTTTTACGAACATCAAAATATTAATATTTCGTTATATACACTCAAGAGCAAAACATTATGACCACCGCTACATTTTGCAATGAACTCGCCTGGGTGACGTCGAAGGCACGTGATCAGGTGGAAGGGTATTTAACTGGTATTAAGTGGTGGTATTAATCCATGCCAAGGCGGGTTGAAGCTGTGTTGCGCGCCAAAGGTGAGCCAACTCGTTATTGACAGGTGGTCATAATGTTTTGGCTCTTGAGTGTATTTAACTAATAATAAAATTACGAAAAAAAAATAAAATAAAAGTTAACTATTTAAAATATTTAAAAGTTAACAAAAAAGTTTTTTATGAACAGCAAAATATTAATATTTCGTTACATATTTAACCAGTGATAAAATTATGAAAAATAAAATTAAAAGTTGAATATTCGGCAGGGTTTGAAATAGTTAACTTTTTATGTTATTTTTTGTAATTTTATCATTACTTAAAATATAATGAAATATTAATATTTTGCTGTCCGTAAAAAAAAGTTTTTATTGTTAACTCTTAAATATTTGACAGGGTTTGAAATAGTTAAAAAGTTAACAAAAAAAAAAAAAGAAATTTTTTACAGAACAGCAAAATATTAATATTTCATTATATATTTAACTAATGCTAAAATTACTAAAAATAAAATTAAAAAAGTTAACTATTTCAACCCCTGTCGAATATTTAAAAGTTCATTTAAAAAAAAAAAAAAAAAACCTAACATCTAAGCGTCTAGGAAAATTTATTTCCGTACAGCTATTTTTCATAGGGTTAACTCCAAGCTCCTTTGCCACAAGCCGGGTTATTTCTTTCAAAGTTTCTTTTTGAAAAATGACAAGTTGAAAGCGTCCGTTTTCGCCTTCTCTTTCAACGTGCTGTTATTTTATGTCTCGTTTATTTTCTTTCATGGAAACAGCTTTTTTTTTTTTTTTTTTTTTTTTTTTTTTTTTTTTGTACTTGTATTGATTAAAATGAGGTAGGCTAGTGAGCTATTTTTTATGACACTGAAAAAAAATATAAAAAAAAGAAACAAGAAAGGAAGAAAAGAATTTTTTGACGTTAAAATAGACAAGTTAAGTTTTTTGAAAATTATATTCTAACAGTTTTTTTTTTTTTTTTCCTGGTTATTTTTATGTCGAATTTTTTATACATATATTTTCCCTCCTGGATAATTATAAAGAAAATTTTTTCAATTCGATGCACGCAGGCTTAAAAGAATATTTTGATTTGATTTACTGTCAAACTGAAAAATTTGCGTGTGTGTAAATATTTTTAAAGAAAGAACAGAAATGTGTGATTCATAATAATAATATTTTTACATTCAACTTTAATAATGTTTATTCTAAAACGAAACATTTTGTCTAAAACTGAAACTAAAATCTAACAAAGAACCAGAGATGTTTAGAGGTTTCCAGATTTCATGGTCCCCAAATATTTACTATTTCGATTAGGAGATAAATTTTTAATTAATTTCAAATTTACCTAGTAAACCGATAAATGACATTAAAATGTTATATTTTAATTGGTACTTTTGGAAAACAGTTTGATATGATAATGAAGTTTGAGTTATCTAGTTATCTGTAATCATTCAGATCTTTCAACAAAAATATTAGTAAAAAAAGGAAAGAAATCTAAATAGTATGAAAATGTAGTTATTTGCAATCGTAACATTTGCTTTCTTCCTTCCCCTCCCCTTCATGAATGAATGGAAAATTATTGAGTTTTCAAAGTAAAAAATAAAAAGCTAGCACTTTTAAACCTAAACTTTTAGAAAACAGCTTGATATCATAATGAAGTTCGAGTTATCAATAAGTTTTAAATCACTTATTTAGTATTTTCTGTAATTGTTCAGATCTTTCAACAAAAGGTAAGTTGAAAAGGATTGAAAGAAAGGCTAAAAAAAAATGCAGTTTTATTTTGCAATTGCAACATTTATTTCTTCCTTTCCCTCCCTAACCCATGAATGAATTGAAAATTATAGAGTTTTGAAGGTAAAAAAAAAAAAAGTCAGCACTTTTAAATCTAAACTTTTAGGAAACAGCTTAATATCATAATAGTAAGATAATAAAGATATGATAAGTTAACAATAAGCTTAACATCATTTATTTAGTATTTTCTGTAATCATTCAGGTCTTTCAACAAATAATGTTTGTTAAAAAAAAAAAAAAAAAAGAGAAAGAAATCTAAATAGTCTAAAAATTGTAGTTATTTGCAATCATAACATTTGCTTTCTTCTTTTTTTACCTTCAAATTCGATGGAAAATTATCGAATTTGAAGGTAAAAAAAAAAATAAATAATGGAAAGCTAACACTTTTTTAAACTTAAACTCGTCTTTTAAACTTCTTTGGACATTACTGTTTTAAAAATTCTCTAGATTATATGATCAAAATCATCTTTACTGTCAAGAAAACATTTATTCTTATTAAAAAAATATTATTCAAATTTTAATCAGCTAGCATCAAAGCAAAAAAAAAACAAAAAGAAACCAGCCACAAACTGTAGCACTAACAACAACCAAGTCATTGCTAACACAAAGCATTTCGGCCATCATTCAAACCTCCCTCACAATCCATCTAACGTTGAGACGAAAAGGAAACTTCTTACTTAATAGGAAAACAGCGCAAACATTTGTTAAGCTTCCCAAAGTCTTTGTCTCACTCAATAAAAACGTTTCTAATACGCTTTACGCTGTAAAATATTTAATAATTAGGTTTTCATGGACCATTCTCATAAATTTGCAACCTTTTATGGTATCAATGCCCTCTGACTAAGATGAATCAGTGGATTCTGGCGGCGTATGCATTAAGCGGAAGGATCGGTCACTTAAAAGAACATTATTTTTATTTCCTTTAGGAGAAAAGTGGTTTTTCATTCGATTATAATAGAAGTTGCGATAAGGCTTGTTATCAATTTAGTGTGATGGCCAATCTTTCAATTCGATTACAATAGTTTGTCATGCAAAACACATTTTTTGATGGATATGAGTGTCTATGAAACTCCATGAAGTTGTTTTCAAGAAGCAGTGGACATTTATGATGTACTTTAAGTGATATTGCAAAACTCCGTTTTTCTTTAAGTAACGCGCTCGATATGTATGATAACGTGAAATGTTACATTTTGTTTGGTGACATTTCATTTTTGCGTTTTATGAAATTTAAGTTGATGTTTACGTCAACTTGAATAACATAGTGATGAAATTTTTAAAAAGTAATATACTGTTATGCTTGTCTTATAAACGAAAATATACTGAATATTAGTATTTAATTAAATTTCAACCGTACACTGTACATCCATATGTATAACAGCTTGTCCATAATGCTTTCTCATTATAAAATGCATATGAATTATTAAACTTAATAATAATGAATTATGAATTATAAATTAAAATTAATAATAATGAAGTATTAATTATAAATTAAAAATTAAAAAATTAATAATTACGAATTGCAAAAAATAAGAATGTTTATTTATAATAATGAATGCATATATTAATGATGTTAATTATCAAATGTTTTTTCATAAGTGGCAAACAAAAGTGGTTAACCAAATAAAATTCTCAAAAGAAAAATAATAATAATAATAATAATAATAACAAAATAAAATAAACACAAACATTAAATAACATAATGTAACCCAATAAAAAATTAAATTTTGCTATCATTTTTAGAAATTTTTTTGAAATAAAAAATGAAACTATTATTTCACTAAGATAACTTTCGACGAAGATTAGAAACAATTTTCAATTTTTAAATACATAGAATGTTAAGATTAATTATTTTGTATTGTTCTATTTATGTTCATCAATTTGCAATTATGTATAAAATAATTGTTTTATACAAAAACGCTAAGCATATAGTTTCTGAAAAGTTTTAAATTATTTTTGTTTCTTTTTCATCGCTATGAAAAATTATCATCAAATGAAAAAAATTATGGCTAAAAATTTAAAAAATTTGAGCTTTCACAGTATTGAAATATTTGCATCACTAAAAGAGAAAATAAATACTTACAAAACATATCAACAAATATTTGCCAATAATTAATAAACAGTTCATATTTCATTAATTGCGAGAGATTGAGCATCATTACCAACCTAATTTAGTAGCTCATATGAACTATTTCAAAAGTTTGAAAATATTACTAGTAATGGAATTAGAGAATATTTATTGTAAAACTGATGATATACTAATTTAATACATCACCATTGCAATCTTTGTGCTAACATTTATTGTCTATTAGAATCTGTGTTTTACATTGCTTAAACTGTAGCATAACAGAGCGTCTACTAATGGAGTTTGACGAGAATACTCCAAGAGCAAGTAGACAGGAAAACTAATGAACGACAGACATTGAAAAGATCCAGTTGAAACATTTCTGGAACTTAAGAACTGCCGGTCCTAGCCACTTCCCTCTAACACTTTCGGACGAAAGGTGGTGAAAATGTTCCTCTTTCTTTTAGACAAACATTGCAAAAAAGATAGCATTTCGGAAGTAACTAAAAAAGACCCAGTCACATATGGTTGCCGAAAGAAATGAAGAACGTCGCCGGAGGTTTTTCTTTTGCTTGCTTTTGTCGAATTGCTTGTTATTTTAAAAGATGAAACTAAGTAACTTTAAAATAACAATTTATAATAACTGTAAAAAAATTCGGAATATTAATAAATAAATTGTATATATAAATATAAAAAAATAAATTGTTCAAATTAATTGTTGAAAAAATTCATAAATTGACAAAAATAAATTGTATATATAAATATATAAAGAATACAATACATCAACTAAAACAACACAGTATACAAACACAGCCATTCTAACAGAAACCAGTGCAGATATTCCTAATACCTAAATTAGATAGCAAAGCCTTCATAGTATTCTTTACAATACAAAAATCATGAAATGCCTCATATTCAGACCTCTCATAAAAAAATTAAAAATACCAATATAAAAAGATTGAACAACAAGAACTGCTTTGATAGATCATAAAAGAACATAAAAATGAATACAAATATACATAAACTTATATGCAACACGTTTTCCAGGTCATCTGCATAACCTGAAAAAATTATTAAAATAAAAAGAAGAGATTTCTAAAAACCCAAAGGAAATTAATAATAACATCTTAGGAATATCTTTATCAAGGAATACATGCCCACAGGATGCTGTACACAATATTATTTCTGCTGGCCTAGACGACTACATCCAAATCAAAGGTATATCTAGTGGCATATTCTTAAGTATTTTGAAAGTATATATATATTATACATATATATAATTACATAATATAATATATATTGCTGTAATAATATTATAATTTATAATACACAATAAATTATAATATTATTACAGCAATAAAAAATATAATATAATTTTATATATATATTCTTTACATTCCATGAAAAAAGCCCACTAAGTCATTTCAAAATATTGCTTAGCAATAAAAAATGTACTTCAATATTAAACTGAATTGCAAAAAATGCTTTAATGTAATAAATGTTAGACGCTTATTCATTGCTCTATACGTACTGTAGTTTTTATCAAGCCTTTTAAATAATAATAAGGATAACGATTAACAATATAACATGATAAAAAAACATTACATAATTAATAAAATAACTTAATAATTAGGATAACTATTAATAATATAATATAATAATAAAAATACCTAGCATAATTAATAAATTAACTTAATAATTAGGATAACGATTAATAATATGACATAATAATAAAAATATATTATAATTAATAAAATATTTTACAAATTTAAATAACTTATAAAAATAGGATTATAGAACAAAAAACACAATTAAAAAAATTAAAAAGTGCACGAATTAGAACGACATAATTTTATTGGCGATGTATCATACGGATAAAATTATTATTAAATGAAAGATCTTGAAATTCATTATATTATATATAATATTATACATAATATAATATAATATTATATATTATATAATTATATATAATATTATACTCATTATATTATATTTTATAATATTCATTATACTATATTTAACATTGCTAAGCAATAAAAAATGTACTTCAATATTAAATTGAATTGCAAAAAATGCAACAAATAAATATAACAAATGTTTTGACATATTTATTTTTTTATTTTATTTTTATTTAATTCTTAATTTTGTTTGTTTATTATGGATTCACAAAATGCTGAAGCAATAAAAGTAAGCATATGTTTTTCTTTAGCAATTAAATAATCATATTTTTGTATAGTAAAATTACTGATAAAAATTTAATAACAAATGACATGCTGTACCTTTCCTTATTATTGTCAAACGTTTTTTTAAGCATATATATGCAATCCTATTTTAAAAAAATAAAATAATTATTTTCTAAATGTCATAACAAATAATATACAAGCGCCATAAAATTATTACTTGAACAACAATTGCAAAAACTTGAAAATTATTGATGCACCTGCCGAAATTTCCTTTAAGGCTCAAGTAATTCTATGTCTAAAAAACCAACCACACAAAGCAATTTTAATGAAGCAATGGTGAATAAGTTTCATCTTGTTTATGTAATACAGCTGTGAGAAAATTAGATAAACTATACGTATTTGCGAATCAACTTGCAAATGAATCATTTTCATGATGACTTGCCGTAACCAAACTGGCACATTATATCAATAATTAGATATATTTCCCTTCATCCGTGATTCCACGTAAAATGCAAATGTTTATTACTGTAATAAGCTATGCAAATAGATCCTGCGATGCTGTCTAAAGCTACTGAGTTTGAATTAGACATGACATACACGTACGAAATTACAAAAGTCATAAGCAAATACAAAATGCAACGTGACTTTTTTAGGTTGTTAATCTCCCTTCAAAGAAGGCCCCAGAGATATACATACATTCATGAGGATACGTCTGGAAATAATTAGGCTCATTATGGACAACAGCCCACTTCACCCTCGGCAATCATAGTTTTCGAAGGAGGATCTTCAAAAACCCTCCAATCAGAAAAGTTCAAGTGCCAGGAATGGTGACCCCACCAAAGGTCGACCGTTTCGTGCGCATGCTCGGCGTGTCTAGCGTGGAGTACAAGATATGTCGGAGATCAAAGATAAAAATTCGAAAAATCCGCCTTCGCGGTAATTCCTTTAAAAACATTTTTTTTTTACGCATCTTTTCTTGTGGTTAATGGCTTAGTAAATAGCCATTGAAAAACTGATTTTTGTATATCATAGTGCCAACAATGATTGTGATAGAAAAAAACTCAGCGATAAATCACATCTGTGATAAACGATTCGTAGTTGCAAAACATATATGATAAAACACTATAACATGGAGTTTATGGGCACTATAATATGAGTGTTTCTCCATATAAATGTGTGGAAAAATTGATTTTTGTATCATAGCGTCAACTATGATTGTGATAGAAAAAAGTCTTGATATAAATCACATTTTTGACAAAGGACTATAGGTAGACTATTTTTGTAGACGGTTTAAAAGACGTAATTGCAAAACATATATGAGGAAGCACTATAATATGGAGTTTATGGACACTAGTTTAATATGAGGTTTTTTTCCATATAAATGTGGAGGAAAGCTGATTTTTGTATCATAGTGTCAACTATGATTGTGACAGAAAAAAAATCACTAAAAATTAAATCACATCTGTGATAAACGATTCACTGTTGAAAAACATATGAGGAAACACTGTAATATGGAGTTTATGAACACTATAATATGAGTTTTTGTCCACATAAATGTGCAGAAAACTGATTTTTGTATCACAGTGTCGACTATGAGACACTATGTTTGTGACAGAAAAAAATACCGCGATAAATCACATCTGTGATAAACGATTCGTAGTTGTAAAACATATATGATGAAACATTATAATTTGTTTCTCATTGGTTTGCCTTATGGCATGACTTTTAAGTTCTTTACAAGAGAGGTGCTAACTTCATTTATTTTTTATTAAAAATAAGCAGAATTTTTAACAAAGACTTTCTTAGATTTGAATTTAACTAAATAACAGATTTGAGTTAGTACTGTTCATATAAACTTTTTAATATTCTGGATAGGTAAGTTTTAAACTCAAAATATCTTTCATTTGATTAAATTACTGCATTTAAATTTCTTCATGAACTTTAACTATGGTAAAAGATTACATTAATATTTTGACATTATCACAGCTTGTTACAGTAATAAAATCAGAAAGTAAGCTGTTTTTTAAATCTATCACTAATAGCTATTTAACAACTATTAAAAAAACGGAATTTTGCAATAAAATGATTTTACTACAGGGGGAGAAATTTGTTGAATAATGTCTCATCTCAAATAAATTTATTCAATATTGATATAATAATAAATTCTCTAATATTCTTCTACCAAATTAAAAATTACCAAGGAATAATTTGCTGAACAATTTTTACTTTCTTCAATAACTCAACAAAATTTCTAAATGTTGAACATATGAATCTTATCAACTAATCATTAAAAATACAAAAATTTTAAATGGCATTTTCTATGATATCAAAAAAACTATCTTCAAAATCTTTCGATAAAATTTAATCCATGTGTTAATTTACTATGCAAAAACATAACCTGAATGGCATAAAATTTTGAAAAAAATTTAATCATCACACAGTGTTTTTTAAATTCCGATTAATAAATATTTATTGTTACACATTTTTTCAATATTAATGGATTATAATTGATTATTGTTAGTTAATAACTTCAGTTCACGAGTAAAAAATGCTACAAAAATTAAGTAACATTTGAAAAATGTTCATGCATTGACTAAACCGAGTTTACTTTATTGCCATGTTTTTTGTAAAAATTATGGAGCCAATTCATAACGCTTGATTACATATTATTATATCCATATTCACAAATATATATATTTTTTTTTAAACTGAAATACGTTTTAAAAATATTATACTTAGTTAAACTGTTATTTATTCTGATTAAGAAATATTTATTGTTGCACATTTTTTTCAATATTAATAGACTATAATCGGTTATTCTTAGTTAATAACTTCAATTCATGAGTAAAAAATGATATATAATTACGTAACATTTAAAAAAAAAATGCCAATGCATTGCCTAAATTTAGTTTACTTTAGTTCCATGTTTATTGTAAGAATTACGGAATCAATTCATAACATTGAATTACATTTTATTATATCCATATTCACATATTGTATCCATATTCAATTATGCAAATAACTATTCTTTACATTGTTATTATATTTATAACAATAATATTTTTATAATATTTTTAACAATATAAATAATAGTTATTTGCATAAGTAGTACACATAAAACAATCCAGGAAGCATAAAAAGTATTAAAGGACAAATTTACTTCAAGTTTGTGTAACTGTACAAAGCTAAGCCAAAATATCAGTAATGAAAAAATAAAAATATTTTTCCTTTTATGATAAAGATGAGAGAAAAAAAATTTTTTCAAATAAAAATCTAACCATTAACCATTTCAAATAAAATCTAACCATCGCTGATGTTTGTACATTTAAAAAAAAATTTTTTTTTCAAAATTTTAAAATTAATTTTTGTAACAAAAATTTTGAAATTAACTTTTCATTTTGAAAATTTGTAATTAATTTTTCATTTTGAAAATGTGATATTAATTTTTTCATTTTGAAAACTTAAAATTAATTTTCGTTTTCAAAATTTAAAAATTAATTTTTCATATTGAAATTATTATTTTTTAATTTTCTGAACTAATTAATTCGATCTAGCAATTTTCGAACTCATTAATTCTTTTCAGATTTAAACGAGTTCACGAACATTTGGATGCTACTTTGCTTGGAGATAATGTAAAAAAAGACGTTACCTTTTCTTTTTACCAAAAAATTTATTATTTAATATAAAATAACAAAATCATTAGTACGAATGATTTAGACCTCTGATTCACGGTGATGCTCATAAGTTAACCTGCGCAAATGTGAAGGTTCATTAGTGACATGCGTTGTGGCGGTCATGTGACAAATGAACACACAGTCACAGTCATTGTTTTTAGAAATGAGAAATTCAGAGGTGGTCATGAGCATTATGAGTATATGTGAACATTTCATCAACATTCGGATTGCTTTTTGAGAGCTTTCTGGTTTTCTCTCATACGACGCGCAAATACAAAAAAAAGTTACACGTGTAATTACAGTACAATTACCGATATTGTAAAATTAGCCTCCTCTCTATGCTGCCAGAGATTATTAGTGATATATTATGTCTTACACAAAGATTCCAGCTATAAAAATGAGAGTTAGTAATTGATATCTTGGAAAGCTTTTTAACAATGGATATAGAATTAATAACCTTTTGAATTGTTTAACTATTTAAAAAGTTGAGCACAATAGCTTCATCGATTAGTGCATTAAGCAAATGTTAGACCGTAATTCCAATTTTCACCTCACTAGAGCCATTTAAAATGACAGATTAAAATATTTTTTGGCAGTGTGCTTCGCCACAGTCGGATTTGATTCATGGTTGTTTTCTTGATTTTCATTAGATACAAGACATGTGTTGAGCAGTCACCCTTAAGAAGGAATCACGGAAATATTTCAACCAGGGGATCTTATACTGATGACCAGCTTATGTAAACGTCTACGCAATCCGTTAGTTGGTTAACTAACGAATTTCACGGATCTAAGTAATACATAGGGCGTAAGGCTGACAACCCCACCCCGTAAAAAAAACGTCTCCCTGTCTCGAAATTTGCCAATAGACAGACGGCCTTGGCCCACCATGGAGCAGTTGCACCTATGAAGAAGAAGAAGAAGTAATACATATCCCATCATCAGAAATGTAATATTAAAAAAATAATAAAAACTACCAGTTGCATTTTTTTAATATTTAATATGCTCATCATAACCACAGCAAGATATGTTAACTCATTAATTAACTCTTTTTTTTTTTTATTGGATGGACCAAAATTTCAGGTCCGAAAGAGCTAAACACATATTACCCGACTAAAAATCATTCATTTCCTCCCCACCACAAAGGTGTGAAGCAGATCTACCGAGACAATTCGTTTTTGAGGGCCTCCTCAGTCTCTATAACATGAAGCTGGCATGAGGCCAATTCTTAATGAGTGCAGATGAAATATGAGGCAATTTGTCTGGTTCGTATTCTTAATCCTATTTGGTGAGCGATTAAGAGCCAATCATGGGGCCGGAGTCATTATTCACATCGCCAAGGTTAGGCTTTTATGAACTTGGGATCCATCGGGGGAACACTTTTAACAAGTGACCTGGTCTCAGCCCAACTATAAATTAAACCCGTCATCGATGAAAGCATTAGGGCGCGCGCCGAGTAAACACTGCTTTATGACCTACCGTTTAAGTCGATTCTAAATGTTTCCTTCCGAAAGATTTATGGGGGTTTTACGCCTTTATTAGCACCTTCTGATTATCGTTTAAGCGTTTTGTGGTTCCAGCGGGTTAATTTGATTCGCGAACGGGGGCGGACTAATTCTCTGGACACTTAGAGGTAGGAATATGGAAATTAGCATGTCTCCGCCGGCTTCTGGACGATCCAGCTTTGAATAATTGTCCACAAAGGCCATAAGATGGAGAGACTCTTGGCCATTGTTCGATAGAGTGCCTTTCGAATTTATGGCAGTTGCAAAACGGGAGCAATAAATAATAGGGTGCTCTCTTCCCAGCAATTTTAATACGATTTAGTTACCAATTTTCAGCATTTTTAACAATCCAATCTGTATTACACAAGAAATCATTAAATTATTATTTATAGGTAGATAAATGTAGCTATTAAAAAATTCTGAAATATCAGAATCTAAGAACAAGAGTGTTAAAATGCAATTAATTTTTTTTCTATTTTTTATTTCTATAATTCAACAGTGTATTTTTATATAGATTTTTAAATAAAATACTCTTTAAAGAATGATTTCGTAACACTAGTAAAAAGCTATTTCATGACTTAATATTATAATTAAAATTTTCTTTTTAACGGAAATTTAAGTAACTTAATGTTTCAAAATTTGTAATTCATCATTAGTTTTCAATTCTTCCATGGGTTTCCTTGAAACACTAAATAATAAATATTAAACAAAAAACAATTGGGTTTAAGCTGGAATCGCCCATAAGTTTCAACACGTGCACACATTTCACTTACAAGTTTGGAAAAGGCTCAAGACCACTAGGCACCCCTATCGACTTGCGCTTGTCTGTTTACAAGTATCCATGAAACAACTCAAATCATACCTTTATTAATTAAATATGGAGAATTAATAAAGAAGAAATCTCAGATAAATTGCCAGAAAAATCGCTCTGCATGTAATAGAATTTAATTATCGTTGTTGATGAATATACATGTTCTGCATGTCTATGCATGCATGAATATGTATGTTTATATTATGCATGTTCTTCAAAAAATGCATTGATTTTAAATTTGCATCAAAAAGATTATTCTTAAATTTATATATTCAGGATTTAAAAAAATAATCAAGAATAAAATTTATTTTTTACTGTTAGCAATAAACGGTAGAAATGTCAATATTTGGTAAAATTAAAAATAGGAAACCGTATGTCATCAAGTATTCTTACAACCCTTAGTTCTAGTATGAAGAATCCTCAATTGGTTTGGTTTGGTTTGATTTGTCGCTCTACGGTCATCTTGTGCACACCCTTTAGGCTAAACAGACCGAGACCTACAGTTTAAAGTGGATTCCGAACCACTACAAACATCCATGCCCCCTCCATGATTCGGACCTGAAGCCTGTGATACCAAAGGCCAGAGGGCTAGCCACTTGTCCACCAGGCTGCAAAAAAATCCTCAATATGCAACTCATTAATAACGAGCATTATATGCGCCAATAGAGATCTTTAATACTGAGAAAAGAAATTGATTCTTATTTCTGTTTTACTTCCCATGCGAAGAAGATATGCATTAGAAGTAGTTTATAAAACCTTTTCTGGAAATAAATATTAACAAGTCAAAATAGTTCTTTTCACTTCTATTGACATAAAAAAGAAAAAAGAAAGAAACATGTGTTTATCCATAAAATTGAAAGAAAAAATACTATAGATTAAAGACCATATCTTGTAATGAAAGAACGTGGGTAGAAACCCCGTAGGTGTCCTCCTGAAATTGTCTGATGATGTTTGATGAGAACGATATATATATACAGAGAGGCAATTTATGTGCTTTTCCGACTATTCCTCATCATCTGATGGCTTAGAATGATACCAAGAGCAATGGTGATGAAAAAGGTGATTAAATTTCTTCGCTTGAAGCTTGAGATGAGCGTGCTTTCGTAATGACTAGAAGACTGGTTTCAACTGTAAAGGAGCTGACTCAGAAAGTCTAAAAATAAATACTCTGTTATGGCTGTAGAAGCCAACCCTAATTACTCTAGAAGAGACCTCTACGTTGCACTTCGGAGAAGTATTTTGAAAAAAAAAGTAAGGAAAAAGGAAAATGTGGCGAAAAATAAAAGAATAGAGAACCACCGGGTTTGAAAAATATGACTCTCATGAAAAATTGACAACTCATCGTGTTAAATTGACAACTTATCATGTTTAATTTATAAAAAGAAATAAAATAGAGAAGTAATGTGTAGAATGAAATGATGCGGAAGGACTTAAATGAATTACTATAAATTCATTGTGGAACAAAAATCTATTGACTAATGGATGAGGTTCCAATATTAAATTATCGCTACAATGAATTCATGAATTCCGGTTATTGCGAAATAGCTTTCATAAGAGGAAAGCACACTGAAAGTTTGATCACTACTTTTGAAGACATAGTTAAAGCAATGTATAGCCCCATTAATTATAAAATAAATTTATTTAATTAATTATGATTTTATTAATTAATTTAGAATAAGAAGGTCTTATATAAATTTTTTTATTAAGAAATATCTTTGAGATAAATGTAACTTCGGTGCTGAGAAAGTCAGATATTTAAATTTCATTAATATCACTATCGTCTTCCTTCTGATTGATTTTTTTTTTTTTTCTTATTAAATACTTTGAGAAGCAATATGTAATATATATCAAATCAATAAAATGATGAGTTGCAAGAGATCTCCTATGGTACAATAGATACTTATGTCCATAATCCTCTGATAGCTATTCATAAACAAGCAAAGGATTTCATGACCTATTCCTCTTCATAAAAACAGATATTTTTAATTTCATGACCTATTCCCTCTTCATAAAAACAAATACTTTTTAATATGACCTATTCCTCTTCATAAAAACAAATATTTTTAATATATGACCTATTCCCTCTTCATAAAAACAAATACTTTTAATATTCTTCATAAAAACAAAATACTTAATATGAATTCCTCTTCATAAAACAAATACTTTTAATATGACCTATTCCTCTTCATAAAAACCAACTTTTTAATTCCATGACAAATTTCTATTAATAAAAAAACAAATACAAAATCGGTAAAGTTTTGCAGTAATTATGGCAAAATTAACTGAATTGCGGGGTGGGGGGTGCTCTAAAATAAGCTCATCCATACACAAGTCAACAATCCTTAAAATGCTCTTGATTTAGATAACAATTATAAATCCTTTATATTCAAAAATAACTTCAAGTGACGCATTTCCAGAATTAAATTTAGTTACAAACTTTTAACAAACCTCTTTCTTGAAATAGCCTTCATTTAAAATTATGTAAATTAAGAAAAAGGATCAAATTAATTTAAATTTTTGATTTTAAGTGAAAAAGTTAGCAAAAATTTGTTACATTAAAAAAAAAATATATTATTCTATAAGCTTCAAATGACATTTGTATTTTTGAAGAATCAAGCTCAATGTCAATGTATATAATTTTTCAAATCAAACAGATGAGCCTCAAAAGACGAAAGCGAGATGCAATGAAATAAAGGAAGATAATAAATGTACATAATAAACAGTACATAAAATGTACATAATAGACATAATAAAATTTTAACTAAAATAATTGAAGAATTTCAACACTGAGACGAACTTAATTAACATTTTTAAGAGATGATAAAGGAACTTCTATTTATGTAATATTTTGAAACCGGTAAAATTAAGTTTAGTGCCTAGAAAAAAACAAGTATTATTTTAAATCAAGTATTTTTTTAAATCTTGAATAACCACAAGATTAAGAAACAGTTAAATATGCATATCAAGCTTTTTCAAACAATATTTATTCAAGGGAGAAAAATACGTATAATTTTTTTTTTTTTTATATTTTCGTATTCTTAACTATGTAACTAACTAAAAATATTTATGAGAATATATTTTATTGTTTTAATTATTTTTTTTTTTATTTATTAAAATTCAAAACATTTTTAAAATGTATTTGTAGATGTAAAAATTAGAAAATCGATTTTTACAAAAGTTCGTTTTGTATCAACTTTTTATTTCCCATGCTACAAACTGTATTAAACGTTTGTGATGAACCGAAAACTTTAATATTTGAACTATAATTAACTTTATTTACAGACTTTAAAGAAAAAAAAAAAAAAAATTTAATGAGTAATTATTGTATGTATGAGCAAAATATGAGTTTATCTTCTTCATCATCATCAGGTGGTCCATGGTGGACCAAGGCCGTCCACCTGATGACACATTTCGAGGCAGGAGATGTTTTCTTTTCTAGGGGTAGAGTTGTCCGCTCTACGCCCAATAGTCGTATTAGACCCACACCTATGGTTTAAAGTGGATTTTCGAACCCCTGCAAACATCCAAGGCACCGCCTGAATTCGAACCCTGGGGTATATATCGCCAGAGCGCTAGTCACTCAACCAACAAACCCCTTTTCTTATTTACTGATATTAATTCTTAAGAGAGCTTAAATTATACCTAGTTTTAACTTAAAGAGACTAATGAAAGCATTTTGTACAAAAATATTTTATGAGGGCAAAATATCAGAATTCATGGCTGTTGAAGCAATGAGAAGACAATCGATTTAAAACATTATTCTTCAGAACTTATCGACGACTTGATCATTAGTAGTATTTGATCCAAACCCTAATACATGCTCTATTTTTGTCTTGTTTATCTTCAATAAAGAAATCTTTGCAAAATTCGAACATCCATCCTTTTCAGTGAGCACTAAATGAAGCGAAGAAAAACGAAACCAAAGGTCAAATTTAGTCGGCGGAGACGAGAAAATTCCCCAGCGGACAGCGGTCATCAGCTGGCCATTGACAATGATGCATCGGTCCCCGGACTTTCTGACTGTTGATCAGTTCGTTTCCTTGGTAACGGCCCACAAAACTAAAACAGCGTTTCAGGTGGTCAACGATATAAAAATGCATGCATTTTAGTGTCCATCATAGTAGTAATGCATTACAAAAATTGATATTCAACACCTACTTTTCAGAATTATTTAGAAATAAAAATACAAAGAAAAGAATCGTAATCGTATCCAACGGTCAGTACATCAACTTTAAATTTATAGAACACTATGGCCCAGATTTATAATGATAATGCTATAGTGTACATTACCATTTTTCACTTATATACCATAGTCACTTTAAATGCTATGATTTGTAATGAAAATTTTATATTTTAGATGAAAACCAACTAATAAAGAAATTATTGATTTTATAAAGATGCATTCGATGCTATAAAATTTTTCATTTTTTATCTCCCGTGTGGGTCCGGGTTAGAATAGCCCCACTCTAGCCTATGCAGTTGTAAAAGGCGACTAAAAGTGGTACCCAGTGCCTGGGGGGTATATCCGGGTGGGGTAAAGTTCAGGCTTCTCCGTTTGGGTGCCTCATGTTTTTGTGCCGCAAGTTCAAACACAAAAAGAAGCTGCATTTTTTACCTTTATCATGACTCACCACGGGTTCATGGACTTGGTTTGTGTGTTGCTGCACATCAAGTGGGGATACGAAACAACAACAATATCATTTTTTATATTTATTTTACGCAAATGCAAATAATTTTGATAATGAAAACATTATTGATTCTTTTACAGCCCCGGAAGTATGAACTATATACAGTAAATTGTTGTAATACAGAAGAGAAAATGTAGGAAATGTTATTTCTATGTAAGAAAATATTGGATTTAAACTTAAGACAGTTTAATTTTAAAGAAGATTGAACTCACACTGTATATTTAAAATATATTGGATTCGTCTCTGTTCAAACAGTGATATACTGAACTCAATATTTGTCATGGGTGGTATCAATTGTTTAGATTTTGAGAGGTAATAATAGATTTCAAAACTGTTTGATTACTTATGCTTAGGTTATTTATCTTAGAAAGTTTAGATTTTAATAATACTCAGATTTTTTATATAGTTTTTTTCTTTATTTATTATTTCATTGACAAACTTTTCATATCCACGTGGTACCAGCAGATCAGTGATCAAATAACTAAATTATTAATATAGATTAAAGATTTGTTTTTGTTTTAGTAGAATTTCAAAAAAAATTGTAAAAGAAAGGCTTTTCAACCAAATATGAAATTTTTTTTTAAATTGAAAAGTTTATTGAAAAAGTAATTTATTGAAAAAGAATAATTGAAGTAATTTATTGAAAAGTTTACAAAAAGAGGCTTTTAGAATGTTTTTTTTTTAATACTTTTTTTTCAATTGTTTGTATCTTTGTTAATCAATGTATTGAAATTATTTCAATACATCATATTTTGAGAACAATAACATGGTTAGACTTTTATGCGACTTAAATAAGGTAAATGAAATCATACCTAAAAGATGTTATAGGCATTAAAAATCTCAAAACCTTTCTGGAAAACTCTATACATGAAGATTGATTCTATAAAAATACTATAATGAAATACAAAAGGTTTCTGAATTGTGCGATAGTTATTGTTGACAGGATAAGTATTAAACATATACCAGAAAAGATATTCCTATAATATTAAATAAATATCAATTCTGATATATTTTATCAAGAATAGAACATTGCAGTCAATTATACTATTTTTCCATGTTATTGATTAAGTGTAAAAGTTCATCAAGGAAACCCTCTCAATTTTCATACTTCACAACTTATAACTAAAATACAAAGAACTGTTGTTGTTTATAACTTAACCCCTATAATTTAAAACATCTGTGCTTGAAATGGTTTGCCTTGGTAAAGTCAAGTCAATCCACTTCAATCCCAGATATTGTGCGGCATAACTTCCTGTTATCAGATAATGCATGATTTTTCAGCAAAAAGCTGGGATATCTCTTTGTTGAAGATGTTCAACTTGTTTGCGAATACTTTTCCATGACCTTTAATCCTATTTCTTCGTGGGTGGTTATTGTCCAGGATATCTAATCCACGTGGCATTTCGTGTGGGTTGAGATTTGTAAACTTATTTTTGAAAGTATCTTCATAAATTCTAGAATAACTTTTATACATTTGTCATGGGTTGAGAGACCACGCCATTTCAAAATATAATTAGACAAAATTAATCTTCAGCCAAAACCGGTTTTAACCCTTTCTCCGTGTTTTGACAAAAATTTGAATACACTCTATCGTAGAAGTATATAGTTGATACTAATTCCCATTCACTGTACTGCACACTCCTGCTATTCCGAACGCTATGGTATCTATGACTAAGTATTTTATTGCTGTATTGTTTGGATTGCGATGTCTTTGCCGCATGGGGTCGTTTTGCTAGTCGAAGGGTAGAGCAGTCTTTTCCGTTCAAGTTATGCGAAATGTTTACTTTACCCATCCCTTGACCATTGAAACTAAGTCCCTGCATGTTGCTTCGTGTGTGTCTATTGTGATATAGCGGGTGGACCGGTCAAGGGAGGTCAAAGATTGATAACTTGCTTTTCAATTTCCACGTGCGGTGGGTTATTGAGAATAGCGTAAATACATACAGATGTTGCTATTTTGGTTGTGCATAGAAATGTGATGCACTCCCTTACATTTTGACTGCCATTCACAAACATCCGTACTATAATTGGTTACATATGAATTCTTTATAACAATTTGTCATCGTCAGTAAATATATGTTTGACATGTTACTTTTCAAGAAAAGAGCGCAGTTTTACTGAAGAAATTTGTTGGGGAATATGATTTTCACTTAAAATATGAAATTCTTGTTCGAATAAAGTTATTAGATTTTCATGCATTTTCAAATTATGATTAAGTTCGAAGAAGGTTAAAAATAAAACGAATTTTTTTTTTTTTTTTAATTTGACGAACAAAAATATAAATATATATAAAAAGTTACTTTTTTAAAATCAATATTGATGAATGAAAAAATATAAATATATGCAGAAAGTTACTTTTTTTTAAGCAATTCTCCGTATCTTATTCATTCCTTTGCAGTTCAATAATTATTGCTAAAACTAATTTAACATATTTATGATAATAAAATTAAAAAAAAAAAAAAAAAAACATTTTAAAATAAAGAGAAAAAATAAAAAAATTTTAAGTGTCTTTAATAAAATGTAAGCGAAACGCTTATATGTTAATAAAAGCCTACATTAAACTACGAGTATGATGATCACAATATATTAATATTTTGTATAGAATTAATAGAAGATTTTATAGAAAAATTATAGATATTTCTTTCTGTTTATGCATCACAAAAATATATATAAAATAATATAACTATTTTTGTAATATTTTTTGTTAAAAAAATGTTCAATTATTTTCCTTTTTTATTCTAAAAATTACGTATTATAAATTAGAGGCTGATTTTGAATCCTTTTATTAAACAACTTTCTGTATAATTCTAAAAAAATAAGCAAAGGCCAGCCAGTTGATCGAATATAAATTCGATATTCAAACGTGGATGTTTTTTATAGATAATGAAACAGTGGTTTTCTTTTAATGAGTCGTCGAAATTAATTTAGAGCAAGAAACTCCTTTTATATAGATCATTATTTGCATTAATATTCAATTCCTCCTGATTTATTTGCCCTCTTTCCCGTTGAAATAATTGGAATAAAACTAAATCCTTCCCGGCGTAGCTTGGCAAGCAAGCCCCAGCAACTTGAACAGTCGGCACACACTGGAGGAAAGGGCTTCTCCTCCATCTAAGCAATTTAATCACCCCCTCCCTGAAACTAATGAGCTGAGAGAAAAGAGAGGAACATATGGATTTGAAGCATTCCATGAGTATTGCCTTACAGTTTCCTTAATACACAACCCTCCCTTCGAGTCTGCAAGAGCACCTGTGAGTGGCAATACCGCTCACCGATAAGATTTATGACATAAATCATTTTGAATTTAACTCCTGCTGACTCTAGACCATCAGGAGTGATAATTTGCTTTTGA
This sequence comes from Caerostris extrusa, assembly GCA_021605095.1. Lineage (NCBI taxonomy): Eukaryota > Metazoa > Arthropoda > Arachnida > Araneae > Araneidae > Caerostris > Caerostris extrusa. Next base: position 56,841 of record BPLR01007840.1, read on the forward strand.
ATTTTTAACAAGTCTGCGATCAGCATTTAAAGAAGAAATGTGTTGGTGATGGAATAAAAGTAGCTTAGGGAAATTAAAAGTGGCTAAACATTCTCACGAGAAAGTTATGGTCCACGTGGCACTTTCTTTTCATTCAATTTCTTGCATGGTGGTCGATACCCACTGAGAATCCAACCGCAAATGTTCCTGATCCATAACTTTCAATTCCTTGTAGAAGCATACAATAGAAGACACAAATAGTTCCAATGATAATTATTTAATGTCAAGAGTACACAAAGCCGAACGATCACCTTCAAACCAAAGCCGAGGTATAATGATGGATATACCTTGTCCTCCGCTAGAGATCTTCGGGGTGGTCTGCAGCAGTCAATAGAGCAGAATTTCTGAATCTCTTCCTTTTCTTGAATCTAGATTTCTTTGAAGTTTTGGACAGCTTCGATTTTACCTTTCAAAATTTCCGAACCTTTTCAGTATTAGGAATGCACGTTGGAAATTAATATCTGTACTGGCCATGAAAAATCCGACTGCTTTTAAAAACTCTGATTCTAGATTATTTAGCTTTTGGGTGGATTTAAGGAACTTTGTGTTAGTTTATTATTATTTTTTATTTTGTAAGAAGGATATGAAATAGTATGTCAGAAAAATACAATGATGCTTATGCAAATAATTTAAGCGATTAAAAAAGTATGTTAATACTTTGGAAGAAAAAAAATTTTTTTCTTTGTCTTAAATTTTTAAAAATGTTAATGTTCATGCTATTTGCGTACATAAATTAAAACTAAAAAATTATTTAAAAAAATTAATATGATATTTAAAGTAAGAAATAAAATACGCCTTTGATATTAGATACTATTTGTATAATTTGAAAAAAAATTATAGTTCACATAATTCTACAACAGTAATCACATATACTTCCAAATTTGAGTAAAACAGTAGTATTCAACTACAATTTCCGAATAAAAACTTTATCCATATTTATACAACCAACACTGGTTAAAATTCAGTACTTTCAATAAAGGTTAAATTAATTAATAATGTTAAACAGTTTGAAGTAAGATAAAATGTAAAATAAACCAAACAGTTAATATTACTCTAGTACTTTTAATAAAAGTTTTTGTAATAATAAATGCCTAAATAAACTATAATTTTTGTCTAAGCTATGCCTTGTGATTTTAGTATTTTCAAATATTTAAAAAATTTTCGTTGGTGTGTGACAGGAGAACTATAAGAACAAATTTTTAGAACATTTCTTCAAATTACATTTTTTTTTTCATTGAAAGTACACACAATTTTACACTTTTTTATATTAAATAAAACAAACTTACTGAAATTTTAATCTGAAAATTTCCTTTTGCTTTTAAAAATTAAGATAATCTAGTTGAAGAACTATCTGCCAGTGGGCAAACGGCCTTCGCCCACCATAGAGCTGTTGCACCAATGAAGAAGTTGAAGAACTGTGTTATGAGAATTTTTACGAAATAAGATTTATGCAAATAATTTTTTGAACTATCTATAATAACATCTACTTACAACTAGCTAAAAGACTACAAAAACGATAGTTCCAAGAAGAAAAAAAAAAAGTAATCATAAAAATATAGTTCATTTTTACTATCATAAGAAGGAAATCAGGAGATTTGCGATATACAACCATTTAAAGAGAGACCTATCAATTTAAACTAAATGAAAGTCTATGAAATTTATAGAACAAAATAAACTTACTATTTTGATAATATAATTGCGGGCTTTTCAAAAACTTAAATACTACCACTTTCTAAAACATTATAGTTTTGATGTTTATTATTGTTGAATTAATTTGATTGAATTTCTTAATTAGCCAAAATAACTCAATAGCTAACACATGGAGTGCTTTTATTCTGTTAGATTTTATAATTGATAGATTTTTAATTACATCCATTTCAACGAAAGATTAATTTATTAGTAGTTAATAGTTAAATTATTATATAAAAAATTGTAAGTGAATCAGTTTTTAGTACTAATTCAGTTATATCATTAAACAATTACAAAGATTATTCTTACTTTTGACATTAAGTTGATTTAAAATAGATTGCGTTAACTTGTCTGTGTCTATGTACTTTAAAATTTATCATTTCTTTAGTGCAATTCACTTAGAACCTAAGCCGTCAGTGGAAAATGAATGGTTACAAATTCCGTCACTGTTGCTGTCAGCATTATTACATTGTGAAAAATACTTCATTGTAATATTATTACAATGAAGTATTTTGTAAAGGGGATAAAGCTGCAGTCATTCAGGAAAACTAAATCCGATATTCAGTTGATGAATGTTTCCAGAATCGCGTGTGCTTTCCTCATATGCTGTTGATTGGGGGAAACGGGAGTACGTTTTTTTTTTCTTTTATATCTTTTAGGAGGGGGAGATCGGACTAAGTAGATCATTTGTGAAGAATCGATTTGGGTTTAAAATCGATACCACGTGCTTTCGTTTCAACTCCTAAACATTCATCCATAAAGCGGCTGGAACTGATCGAACGGTGTGGGGAAAAGAATTGCTATGTCTAAAAAGTACATTGAAATTTTGCAAAGTTTTGAAATACCCACTTTGAATGTATGATACTGGAAAGAATGATGAAAAGCAATAGCACTATGAAAATATTGGAAGTGGTTTACTAATACAAAAAGTGCATTCGGAATAATTTTAAGAATGAAAGTTTAGAATTATTATTTGATTATAATGAAAAACAAGTATATTTACACAATTTTTGCAACTATCTGTCATATAAATGAGATGATGGTACTTTAACACATTATGCTTAAATTTATTTACAAAATATGAAAAAGTAAATTTTAATTGAGATGTTTACAATAGCACTTCTTATACGCTTTTTTTATAAATAAATGCGTATATTTGAAATATGTGGTTTGAGTGTATGATACTAGAAAGAACGATGAAAAGCAATAGCACTATGGAAAATGTAGGAAGTAGTTTACTACTACAAAAAGGTGTATTCAGAATAATCTTAAGAATGAAAGTTTAGAATTATTATTTGATTCTAATGAAAAACAAGTATATTTACAATATTTTTGCAATTATCACTTATTAAATAAAACAAACTTACTTCAATTGTAATCTAAAATCTTTCTTTTGCGTATAAAAATCAGGAAAATCTAGTATCTATCTGCCAGTGGGCAAACGGCCTTGGTCCACCATGGGGATGAAGAATTTGAAGAACTGTTTTATGTGAACTGTACTATCTATATGCAACTCCCTAAAAGATTGCAAAAACGATGTTTCTGATATATAAATGGGATGATGGTACTTTAACACATTTTTGATAAATTTACTATGGAAAATATAGGAAGTAGTTTTCTAATACAAAAAGGCGTATTCGGAATAATTTTAAGAATGAAAGTTGAATTATTATTTGATTCTAATGAAAAAAGTATGTTTTCCTTATTTCTGTAATTATTTGTCATATAAATGAGATATTGGTACTTTAACACATTATTCGTAAATTTATTTACAAAATATATAATGGTAAATTTTTAATTGGAATTTTTACAATGATACTTCTTATCCACTGTTTTATAAATTAGGTGTATATTTTAAATATTAAATCCGTAGAAATTTGTAAAATATAGTGTTTTTGCAAAGTTTTGAAATATGCGGTTAAATTCACGCAAGATTTGAAAACCTAACCATCCTAAACAATTTGAAATATTTGGTAATCAAAGAGTTGGCTTCTCTTTAAAACACCTTTAGACTTGGTGTTGGGGGAGTATACCTAATTGTTTTCTAAAAATCCACTTGTACCCTTGATTAAAAGCATTACATCTTGCGGGAATTTTTGGACAAGAACAGTAAAGTAAATAACACAGTAACCTTAAATCTTTTTTGGCTCTCTTTTCTCTTTTCTTGTGGTTTTCTATGTTTTTATTTAAAAGCTGTTTCAGAAATGACGTCTGTAGATAAAAAAAAAAATCTCTATTTTCTGCTTTATTTTTTAAAACCTAAAAATATTTTTATAATATTTTCCTTCAGGCTTTACATTTAATAATTCTTTTTTAAAATTTTTTATTTGTCGATCTGTATAACTTTTGCGACTTTTTTAAAATTTCTACAGGGCTTTAGGGAAAAAATTCATACTGAATTTTTTTTTTTATATATGTTAAGATTTTACATTAAGGAAAAATGGTGGTATGGAACCATGGTGGTATTTCTTTTTTCCCGAATTTTTTTCCTAAAGTTTGATCAAGAAATGTTTTGTAAAGGAAATGATACAACAAACCTTAAAAAGTAAATAAATTTTTCGGGGATTTTAAACTGCGTTATTTTGTGAACATGAAGGAAAAGCTTAGAAAATACATTCTTCAAATGCTCCTCCAATTTTAATAAAATTTCTTATAATTTTTCATTTGGTCTACGAAATGTAGCAAAAAACTTTTCTGTTTATTGATTTGTTGCTTTTGCATTCAAGCATTGCAAAAATTGAAAAAACTCCTGCATTCAAGCATTGCAAAAATGCATACATCAAAAATTGTGAAAATACTTTTGAAAATCTTATTCATGAATCGAATTTCTCATGTATTGATCTGTTCTTTCAGAATGACTAGTTTCTCTTTAATTATCTCACGATTATCTTCATTATCTCTTTATTTATCTCATTATTATCTTTATTTATCTCGTTATTATCTTTGTATTTTTATTTATTCGTCAAGTGGAAAAAAGGTTTGCATTGGAAGTTCAAAAGATTAGTACATGATCTCTTTTTTTTAACTTTCAGCGAAAACTTTTTCCACTTGAAGAGGAAATAAGAAATACAAAGACAATAACGAGATAAATAAAGATAATAAGGAGATAAATAAAGAGATAATGAAGATAATCGTGGGATAATTAAAGAGAAACTAGTTATTCTGAAAGAACAGATAAATTAGTTGAACATCTGATAGTAAAAGTATTTTGTTCAAACACATCAGTGTCATTTAGATTGTTAAGGCAATTGTTACAATGAAATACAAGCGACAATTGCAAGTATTGTATAGAGCTGATGATTTATTATTATTGTAAGAAAATTGTAACGGAGTGTTGGAAGGACTTACAAGAGTATGGAAGAATTTGTCTGAAAAGTTTATTAGAGTATTTTCAATTTAATCAATACTAAGATCCTGGGGATACTGTGAATAGATATATTTTTTTCTTATTGACTTCTTTTTTTCTAAAAGCGTACATCACAATAAAAGTAATTATTTACATCTTTATTGGTTTTACCCCACATTAAAAGTAATTATTTACATCTTTATTGGTTTTACCCCACATTAAAAGTAATTATTTACATCTTTATTGATGAAGTAACACATATATTTTATGAACCTTAGTTTGCTAAAATAAAAGAACATTAATTTAACAACATCATTATAAACATATAAATCAGTCATCTTCTTGATATAAATGTACTATGATAACTAAACTAAAAGATAATATAGTAAGTAATTAAAATTCGGATTTTAGTCAGAAGTATAAATATCAATAATGATTCAGAAGTATTTGCAACTAAGATTAATTTAGGCAAAAGTCCTAATAATAATATTGCAAACAAATAAAAAATCAAAGCACTTTTTTAATAGATAGAGAGCAAGTCCCAAAAGAATTTAACATGTAACGCATTTTTAACATATATTTTCTCTTTATACGATTGTGATTTTATTTTCGCTAAATTCAGTTTTAAATTCCTTTTTCTATGCAGCCTAAAATATATTAAAAGATAAACTAATACCACTTTAAAACGGATCCATTCACTAAAACTACCCTTTTTGGATTCCAAAAGCGTGGAAACGCACCGTGTCACAGTCGCCAATAAAAACACTAAAATCCACATCCGCCCGAAAATAATTACTATTTTCCCGATTTCCAAAAACGAACGAATTTCTAAAATTGGGCCACCAAAGCTCCATTTAAAGCGAAAGTTTTCACTCCCTCCTGAAAAAAAAAAGTTCCTCCCAGCGCAATGATGATATAGATGTCAAAAGTTTAGTTTCCAGTTTTTGGGATCTCCTTTAGCAGCAGCAGCCCACGCACAAGGCAGCAAGCAAGAGACTTAGCAATGCTTGTCCTAGTGTCTGCTTTAATTAATCATCATAAGCAAATGACGGGCTTATCACCCTCCCCTCTGCTACAATTAATTACCGACATTGACATGTAATCCCTGGCGCGGTTTTTATCAAGTGTTATCGAACTTTTGATACAAACTCATAGGCAGTTTAAGAGCGTAAAATCTGCGCCTCGGTTATGGCGTCGACAAAAGATTTTAATGAGGTTTTTAAGTAAATATAATTATCGTGTGTTATTTAGACAGGAAGCGGCCGTCGCTTTAATCTCCAATCCCGCTACACGTCAAAGATTGGGAGTGCAAACATGACCAAAATAGATCCAAGAAAGAAAGACCTTTCCGAACGTGGAGCTTGGCTTGGAAGGCTTGATTTAAAACTATGCATTGAATTGTCGTTTTAAATCATTCCTCGGCCGATTTAAGGTATGGAAATTATTTAATTATCAGCACACTATTACAGTCTACATTGGAATATGACAGAAACAATTAAAAATTTCAATTCATTTTTTTATGCTTATTACAATTCTAGTTTTGAATTTGAATTTTTGTGGATTACAGATTAATTCAGAGCCAAGTGTTAAATTGCTATTTGATATTATTTCTTTGGATATTTAAGTCATTTAGAGTTTAAAATTATTGATACATTGTCTCAAATCGAGCTTGACAGGAAAAAAATTGATAATTTGAATTTTTTTTTTTATATATTGCTACTTAATCATTTAAGCAATTAAAAATAAAATAAAATAAAAAATATGAAATGTAACGAATAATGAAATGATTAGATAAAAAATGATAATTATTTAATAATTAAATATTAAAATTTTTTTAAATCTTTAATTCGATATTTAGTAGGGGTTTTTTTCTACATGCGAAAGAGGTAGTGACTCCTAAGATTGGCAGTAGTTATTTTTTAATTGTCATGTTTTTAAATTTTAACTTTAATCAATTAAAATTATTATTATATATTTTTAATTAATTTAAATAATTATTTTATGCCTTTAATTTAATTTAATTTAACTTAAATTATAATTTTAAGCTTCATTTTAATTAATTTTAACTATTATTTTATATTTCTTATTTCTTACATAAATTAAATTATATTTAAGCATTTAATAAGGAAAATATTTGTACTTCCTTTATATAGGCGTTAGGACATTTAGTATTAATCATTCCTTCATAAATGAGAACAAATAATTACTTTAATTCATAAATAACAACATATGAAAGAAAAGTGTAAAAAACTGAGCTACTACATTAAGAGAACATGTAAGTACTTTCTAACATAAACAATCAAAAACGTATTTAGCATTTTAGTAGTACATCCTTTTGCTAAGTGAAGTCCTCCAGTAGTAGTGCTTTCAAATCTACAAGAGTTTTTTCACGTAATACAAATTTCAAATGTTCATTAATAGGTAATGATGGTAATGGCTGTGTAAGGGATGGTCATTTTCTTACCTTGCAAGATGTATGCTTGAGATTATTGCATATACATATAGGGAGAGGGAGAGAGAGAGAGAGATGTATATATAATAAAACAGTATTTTGTTTTCTTCTCACAGTATGACTGACTAAAAAAAAAATCACTATTGACAAAAGCTTTATTCTAAATTTTTTTTTTGCGGTTTTACAATGTGATCCTTCGCTAATTACAAACACTCAGCTGTATTCTTTGTACTAATATTTGTTTTTCTTTCCTGAGCTTCCTTGCTATTTTAATCGGATTTTCTAAAGGCTTTAAAAATCTTTTCAGCAGGAACAGATTTAATTAAAGTTCTAGAACTACTTGTAGCAACTTTTGGAACATTAGTTGTAGGATATAGATTTATTTGTAGTAAGATTACTTTCTCTATTGTTTATCTCAAAAAAAAAAAAAAAAAGAACATTTTTATTTAAGTTCTAAGTGCTATATCTTCTGACGCATCTTAGAAAATTATACTTTTTGACAAATCCGATTTGATGAACATTAGATTAGTTTTCCAAAAACAGGTGTCACTAATAAATTAATAAATAAATGCTATTCAATAATTAATTTAAATGTATAAATGAGAAATGCTTTATTGAAAGCATTTCATATAAAATATTCGATTAACAGGGCTTTGCAGTGTGCTGTCTTTCTTTTTCACAATTAAAAACCTTCATGTTAAAAATATCCGTTAGAATAAAAGTGGGATCACTAAAGTCTATGAAATATTTACATAATAACAAAGACTATTACAAGTAAACATCGTTTATTGCTGAACAATAATTGTTTTGTCAATGGCAGGGAAAAGAAAATTAGAAAAAAAGAAAATGCTGCAGTTCATATTATTCTTACATTAATTGAATCTCGACATGTTCTTTACGTATCATTATTAGAATACATCAAAAGAAATTCATAAAAACATATTCCCATAATCACTTTGTATAGAAATAATACTTATTAGTCTACTCTCTGATGTACAATAGAGAAAGAAATAATCGCCTACAAACCATTTATCCACATTGCGAAATGGACTTGAATATATTATTCTATGATAGTAATTTATTTTAATACACAATGAAAAAAACTTTTACTACGAAGTTCCCGAAATGTTTATTATTTTTTTATTATTTTAAAAAAAAAAAACTTAGAGGGAACTTAGAGATTTCTCAATCAAAAATGGCTGGGCAATGTAATTCACAGTTCCGTGACACCAACTCCTTTATAATATTCAACAAGAAAGTGGTATTTCTTTTCTTTTCCATTCTTCAATCTTTGAATGAAATTTCGAGGCGGCCGTGCTTATCTTCGTATCTAGTCCAAATAATAGACATTGAGATTTCCAAGCATGGCTGTAATCATAGCGGCGCACCAAGTTTAAATTGCAGCTCCTGCGTTTTTCGTGCTCTCAATGGCAGAGTTCCAATGTGTAGGGAGGAGCAAAGCACTACTGTTTTATAGTAAATAAGGGCCGTCTTTGCACGGAAGGGAATGGAGAGCTCTTTGAAGAAATCAGCACGCGATAGATTTACTCAGAGTTGGATATGAGTAGTTTGTTTTGCTTTGTGCAATTGCTACATGCAGCTACTTAATCTTCAATTCGTTTCGGTGCTGTTTTCTTATCAGCATGGAGTTGACGATGGAATGAAGTTCTAAGAATTGGGAAAATGTAGTAGGTTTTCATCATCGATTGAGATTATCAGTCATAATAATATTAAATACATATGTTGCATGATGTGATTTGTTTCTAAAATTCTTTTCATTGATTTGTGCTGGTTAGCGTGCTAAGAATAGTTGTCTGGAAGGGGATGTACTGAAGATTCTAGTTTTAATTTCAGTTTTTCATCTTATTTTGTTAAACTTAATTGTTTTTCTCAAAAATTGAGTGTTAGTATTTTACTGTCTTTCGATTTTAGGAGATTGGATTCCAATTCTAAAAAAATCATCCTTCATGAGCAAACAAAGTATATGTAGATAAGGATTCCTTATATGACATTTAAAAACAATATCTGATGTATCAGTGCTTGTTAACATTGAATTATTATAAATATTGCAGTAAAAAAAAAAAAAACTGCTAAACAAAAATCAAAATAAATAACATATTCTTGGTAGATTTCTATCATGTATATTCATACTGGTGGTAATTTGAAACATTACACTGATAGTGTGGTAGGCTCCGAATATTGCATTCATACTCTTAGTAGGTTTCTAACATCACAATAATACTCTAGGTTTTTAACATTACATTCATGCTCAAGCTATGTTTTTACATTATACTTGATATGATTCTAACGTTACATTTATACATATGGTAGTTTCTAACAATCTATACATAAATATATACATACTCTTGTATGCTTTTAGCATTGCCTTCATATTCATGATAGGTTTTCCTACATTCATAATCATGGCAAGTTTCTAACATATACATATTATGTTTCTAACATTACAAACATATTAATGATATTATTTGATTACAGTAAACAAATTATTTCAGTTTTCTGGATTTATATATTCTGATTTGTATTACAGTATTAATTATATCCGGATATATGGTTCATTGTTATTCATTATATATGGTTCAATTACACCTGTGTATATATTTAATGCCATAAAGCAATAATACAAATATGCTATTTATAAGCAAATCCCAATGTAAATGCATTGTCATAACGCTGTCTGTGCTGTAAATATGCAAATAACCGTTTATTATGAATTAATTATTAGTTTTTATTAATATCCATTATTTAAATTTAATTTGTTGTATAAAATGCTTTTTTTCTTCTAAAAATAGCCGGATGTACCTGTAGATTATACTTTTTGCACTGTCCAGAAACATTACCTTTACAATATTTTCAATCTTTCACTTTGTATGAATTATGAATATCATCAAATAGGAGATCAATTATTTACCGATCTCTCTTGTATTTATTTTTGATTCGATAATCGCTTATAAAACTTCTACTTAGTGCCAATAAAATACAGTGGTGCAAAAATATCAAAAAAAAGAAACGACCTTACTTGAGGAAAGATAAAAACATTAATAAAATTACGAAGAAAGTCCCATACTACTGCATGCTCCCCATAACTCTTTAATGGAGCAGGACACAGAAAAAAGATGTTTATAATCCATGATGATGGAATGCAAAGATAGTCTGAGTTATCAAAGATATTTATGGCGTGCAAATTTTCTGCCAGGCAATTTACTACGAAAGGCATGCATAGTAATATTTCGAGAATAATTTAACAAATCATTCAACTTTTACACGTCTAACTTTACTTCAACTTGGAAGATCACAATTAAAATAACTTTTTTACTATTATCAAAATTAAAATGCTGTAGTAAAAATACGACTTTTTTGTTGTTCTATAACTATTAATAATAATAATAAAGGAAAAGTAATATATACAGAGACTGCAATAAATAAACACACTTAAAAAATTGTTAGGCGAGTTCTTTTTCTTTCAATATTTTTAAACACTTTATATCATTACAAGGCCATAGAAAAACGATTAAGCAGGAGAAAGAATCAGCAAATTTATGTATACTACTTTCTGGTACATTGTGTGGATAAAATTGTAACAAAGTTCCCATTATTTATGTCTGCTGATAACAAAACTGCTTTTAAACCTGATAAAAACACCTTTTTTTTTTTTCCCACTATGTCTAACTCTTGTGACACCAAAAAGCAAAAGCAATGCGAAGGAACTAGGCCACGTGCATTGATGAAAAAGTTCCTCCCTATCTTATCATTGAAATGAAGAATATTGTGAAGAGTAGGATTTCGGCCTTATGGGTCGATTAAGGGTGGGCAGAAAGATCCTAGAATTGCGTGCAAGGGCTTAAGCTACGAGCACGCACTTCTGATTAGTTCCGCGCACTTAATGTTAGTCAATTTAGAATAATTCTGTTACGAGATGTGTTTTGGAAAGCGTGTACAGATTCTTTTTCCCTTCGCTTGCTTTTCGTTTCTATCGGGTCTAATTTACACGCTCATTTCAATCAGAACTTGATCTTGGTAAGATATAGTAGTTTTTAAATAGGGAAAAAAGTGCACTTGTCTTAGATACGATTTTTATAATCACGGAATACTTTTAAGAATTTATTATATTTGTTAAATTGTTATATTTTAGTCTTCAAAAGTTCATCCATTTAAAATACAAGATTTCTCAATAGATAACAAAGAGTGTTTTGGGCTATAATTTTTCTCTTTAAATCTATTATTTGGTTTTACTCATCAGCTAAATAATATCTGGATATATGTTAGAAACCTAACATGAATATTATGTAATATTAGAAATCTACCATGAGTATGAAAGTAATGTTAGAAGTATACAAGAGTATGTATGTAATTATGTACATACATTCTCTTTATGTACATACATACTAATTTATACTCATGGTAGGAAACTACCATGAGTATAAATGTAATGTTAGAAACATATCAAGTGTATGCATGTAGAAACGTAGATAAGATTTAAAATTTGATATTAGCGTCCATCCACTGTAATAGTATGCACATTTATTTAGAATTAGCTCTTCACGAAATATGTTTACAATATTTTAATTATTGTTTCAAGATTTTTTTGTACTTTATTCTAAAAATAAATTTTAGAAAAAAATCAAATTCTTTGAAAATTAATTTGTATTTAACATTTAAATCATTTGAAAGTTGAACTTATGAAAAATTATACTTTATTTACTCTATCTAAAGAACAACACCAATGTTGACCAACTGTTCAGAAAAACTGAAGAGTAACAAAAAACATTTAATTAATAATTACGATTTGCAGAAATAAGTAAAGAAGGTTAACACATTTTTTTTTTTTAAATAATGTCTTGGAAATCTAAAAAGTTAAGAAAAAATATTTCATTGGTCTTAGTAGCTTCATACGTCGCCTAAAAGACTACCTTTAAATTCTTCATATGGCAGATTTCATTATGCATATAGAAGTTTTCAATACATGGTATTGATCAGAGAAGAATGAAAAAAGACAGACACGTTAGGAAAATCACGCAATAATCATCTGTTAATAATTTCGCAAAAATATTCTTATGTGCAGTATTTAAAATGAATTATATTGAGAAGGCAAAAATGAAGTGTCAGATGTATGAAATCAGTTTTTTACCATTCAGGAAAGAAACTGAATAAATTCATAACTATTTTACTTATAATGTTTACAAATCTAATGAAATTGTTTACATTCCTGTATCGCCACACTTAATTTTAAAACTAATCTTTAAGTAGATTTGAACACTGTTAAACATAAATGGTTCCAATAATAAAATCAAATATTAACCTAATTTCTAACTAATCCAAACATTTTTCCTCAATTAAGATTCGATTAACTTCATTGCATGTATGAAAATGCCCTACTGAATTCATAATAATAAGATTATAGTAATTTTTGTAATTCTTTTTTTTTTTTTCCTTTTAAGAATTTCTACGATGCTCTTAATATCTATCAGAAAAAAAATTTTAATAAATAATAAATTAATTTTTACTAAATGGTAATAAAGTATATTTTCTGCCAAATAAATAAATGATTAAAATCACCATCTGCAACTAACTGATTCTTTTAATTAAAATTTTAAAATATTTTAACAGGCTAAATATAAAAGCTATGAAAAATTATTTTATATATTCAATTGATCTTTTTACTAAAAAATAATTTAGAAATAATTATTTTTTATGAATAAAAGGAAGGAATGTAAACATTGTAACTAGAAACATATGTGTTCTTCCTTGTAGTACTTCAAAAAAGAAAAGAATAAATATAAAAAATTAGAATTTTAAAAATTGAATAGCTCGATGCCTTCCTACTTTATGTCCTACATATATTTAAGCCATTTATTAACCTGTGATGTTTTCTCTATAAATGTTCCACAAAAACATTGTATGAATACAGGACAGGAGAATGAAAAAAAAAAAAAAAAAAAAAAAAGCATAAAATAATCAGCGACAATCTAAATGGATTTTAAAAATAAACCTGTCAGCAAATGCATTTCCAAAACAATGCAAAATCATCTCACAGTGGATGTTAGCGAATCTTATTTTTCGCCCCTTCATGGACAACTCTTGTGTGTCAGATTGAATGAAAACCGAAAAAAGAAGCAAATTCTGAATAAAATCAGCAGTGCAATGTATAGCAAAGGCCACCCTGCGTGGGCGCTTCTCCACCTATTTACATCCGCCAGCCTAGAGAGTGCGAGCCTAGAGGCCCAGGCGAAGCCTGTCTTTCGTCACAGTTAGGCAAAATCGTGCGCGAGACCTTTTTACCTCGCAGAACCCTGTGCACGGAAGATCCGTTACCATTGCGTGCCTGGCATTATGAAAGATCAGGGCTCGGCTGCAATCCATCATTTCGTGTTGAATCGCTATCCCCTTTTGGTTTGTTACGTTTACGAGCCCAGCAACGAGAACTTCTCACGAAATGTTGGCTGTGCACTGGAAAGAAAGAAAGAAAATGAACGAAAAGAGAAGAGAAACACGGATGAGCTGTTGATTTCAATTGCGCTCGCCGAAAAGGTTTCGAACAGAGACATCCACAAACGAAAGCCCACATTCGGACAGAAATCGCTCATGTTGTAACACACGCGCGACATGGCACGAATATGTGTGATGCGAAAGGATTCGTCCATAGTACCAAGTTGGTAAAAAAACAGGGTGGATTATTTGTACCAGCACGCGAGCAACAAGTCTTGAGTTCCTGACAAGCTTATCGAGTGGAGTTAAAAGTGTCGATGGAGGATTATCAATAAGGGTATCCGGAGGACTATCAATAAGGGTATCTGGAGGACTATCAATAAGGGAATTATCAGGCAGGGAGAACTGATCATTCCAAATAGAAGGGATATCCCCCTCTAGTTTCCTTTCACAACAGTCGCGAAGAGAAATTGATTTGATTCTCATTTACATGGTGAACTACCATTCTACAAAATGGTAGAAAATCATACTCTTGATAGCAGATTATAATTCTAAACTCATCAAGGGTAAACTTTTTTTGAGTGAGTAAAGTTATTTTGCTTGATTAGGTTTTTGTACACAACAATTCAGCAAGTTAAAAAAATAATAAACAATTCTCCATTTGTCGTTATTCTTTCTGTTTAGAATAATTTTAATTTTTAAAAAAAAAAGGAAAAAAAAAAAAAAAAAAAAAAAAAAAAAACATTCATATTTGTGACAGTGTCCCTGAAGAGTTTAAGAGAAAAATTACAAGACATTAAGGGAATCAATGATCAATTAAAAACATATGAAAATTCTATATGCTATTTCACATCAAATTGATATTATATGGAGATTAAAAATACACAAATTCAGTTGACAAATAAAATCTCGAAAAATTTTTTTTAACCATCTTTGTACTTTTGTAAAAGTGACATGCATGAAATAATTTGAAGGAAGTTAATTTGATGCATTCAGGAATTGGTTAATAAAAATAATAAAAATTTCCCAGTGAAAAGGATAATAGCTTTTGCCGCTATTCATAAAATTGCAGATACCGTAAGCATATTTTTTATAAATTATTTACTATTGATTATTCCTAGTTAAAACCTTCCACTTACACAACTGTATAATTTCTTTTCGTAGATTTCGTATATTTTTCATAGTTAAATAAATTGAATTTAGATAAAAAAGTGATCAAAAGGAATTTTTAAAAGTTTGATTCTAGCTCCCTTTCCTAAACACTCATTTTTTTCTGTATTATTTTTAACTCAATTTTGTATTTAATTCCTGTTGCTCCTTTTAAATAAAAGAACATATCTTTTCACATGTTTGCTGCAATTTCTATTTATATCAGCTTTTCAAGACTAGCATAAATCAAGAAAAATATTTTTGCATTATTATTGCGATAATCTTTCTTGTGCATTTGATAATTTTAATACGAACCTAATTATATACTAAATTTTTTTCTACAAAAATAGCACAAAACTTTATTTTTTAACTGTCGCTCTCTATAATACAATTTTCGTAACATTTCTAAATAAACGATCATCACCATCAGTAAAATATATATTCAAGGACAAAATCAAAAACAAAATGCGACCTTTTTTAAAATACATTCAAAAGTAGAATTTCAAGGTCGCAAAAATGAAAACAATTACTCAGAGGATGTGATTCATTCCCCTTCCGCTTTTGAGAGCCCTTATCATTTAAATCATTCAAACTTCCCCAATGGAATTCCAATCGTTGGGGGAACAACTTCCCCTCCCACTTAACTCGTTTACCAACTCCCCGTCCCTTTTTCCCTTCTCCCTAGGTAGGGTTTGAAGAGAAAATATTTTTCATTCTATAACATGAAAAGCATTCTATTTGGAACATTATGGCTAATAATAATTTTCTGGTAATTATTTTCTAAATGCAATGGCAATTGCTTCATAAATGTACTTATATGAGGATCATTTTTCCGCATATAAGTATATTAGTCTTTTTATGCGGATCATTTTTAAAAATCGTGCGGTTTGTATTTCATCCAAAAAAATTCTTTATTTCTACTGCCATTAGATAAAGGCCCAATTACAGCATTTAAAAAATTACATTTACCAATATTTTTCTCGTAATTATTTTCTAAATACAATGGCAATTGCTTCATAAATGTATTTATATAAGGATCATTTTTTCGCATATAAGTATGCGAATCTACTATGCGGATCATTTTTAAAAATTGGGTGGCTTGTATTTTCTTCAAAAAATTGCTTCTGCTGCTATTAGATAAAAGCCTAATTACAACATTTAAAAAAATTACATTTACCAATTCATCTTGAATAAACTAGAAAATGATCAGTAAAAGATATTTGAGTGTTTAATTTACACAACATCTGCTTCCGCTAAAATTAACCAACAATTTTAAATTAGCTGTTGGAAAAGATTTGGCCGTGATATGCAACAATAGAACCCCTTAAATATCGACACTATCAAATTAAATCTTAATTTTGACATATGAAAATAATGGAAAGGGTTTTAATATATACATTCAGCCGTGATGATTTAGATGAATTATTGTGGAAGTTGTCTTAAATGACGATAATAATATTCAATTAACTTAAATGTTGTTTCAGGTCTAGAAAACAATAAGGATGATACGGAAGAAAAATCAGCTTACGTCACTACAAAACTATTCCAGGTCTTTAACTTAGAATAAATTATAAAATCATTTTCTTGTTAATGACTCCAATTCTGAATGAGCCTTTAATTTACAAAATAAAATGCAGAACTATATGTATAGAATCGTACATAGCAAAATAGTTTGTAGAATAATCATCGCAAAGTTTAATTGATGATTGCATTGTTAGAAAATAAAGGGGTGTACAGAAGGAGATGTCTATCTCCTTCACCAAAAAGACAGCCTTTCTTGATCACGAAAGTGATTTTTAACCAGTTTGAAAAAGGTACAGACCATTACAAAATGGTGTTAATGATCACAAAAATATATTTTTTTCCAATGCAGCTGGCAAACAGATATGGACGTCTTAGATGCCTTAAGGCAAACGCTGCGCAGACGTTATTCACTTTGCATTACCCAGGGGGCTCGTGTAACTTGAAGATAAGCCACGGACGCGGAGTAACAATGCCCCCGCAACGCTCTACGATCATATTAGATCGGGACCTACGGTTTAAAGTGGATTCCGAACCACTGCACACATCCATGGCACCGCCGGGACTCGAACCCGAAACATGTGGTTCCGAGCGCCAGAGCGCTAGCCACTCGGCCATTCAGGCCCTCTGATCACAAAATATAAAACTATATTTTAAAATAAGATGAATTAAGAGTGAGTACAAGCTACTTTAAGTTGAATTTTTTTCAAAATTTTAAAGGAATTTATTAAGCAACCTATTTTTAAATTTCTGCAAACTTTTTTTATACAGTTTTAGTTTAAATTTAACTCCTGTTACGGTTTTATGCAATTTTAAAAAATTACAGAACGTATCCCTAATTTTTTTAAGTATCTGAAGTCTTTTTTAAAGCAATTTTTTATGCGCTTTTCTGTAGGACATATCAACAATATAAAAAAATATTACTTATAATGCTTGTATAATGATAGAAATTCAACACTTCAAGTTGTGGACAACCATGATCTATTACTACTACTCCTCCATGTTACTGCAACTATTGCTGATATACCCTTTTATTGTTTTAGGAATGATATGGATGAAGTTGTGTCACAGCAGTTTTTAACAAACATTCTTTGGAATGGATATACCTTTTTCTTTTCATCCTCGAACTAATCGCAAGGATATTCAAATCTATAGACTTATCGTGATCCTCTCCGGTATAGACATATAGCTTTCGATTCGGCATCGAATTTGCATTTTCAAACCAAGTAACCTTGGCTCAGAAACCCCAAGTTCTACATACCAGGCTTAGTGTCAGTGGGAACTTTGTAATGACTGCTTCGGAGGTAGTGATTAAAGGTTCGATTCCTATCCACTTAACTAGGATTATTTAAAACAACGTATTCATCTTACTCACATGCAGCACGTTATCGAGTAAGATTTAGAAAGAACTTCAAGGTGGATATCCCTCCCCAGGGGGGATATTCCTCACACACCCCTCTCGTGGGGGAGGGGGTATTTTGAAATTACATCTGCTTCTAATCAGCTGCAGAATCGCTAGAACAGCGATGAATGACCTCCGGTCAAGTGTGTGGGGAGTTATTGGGGGGGGGCATATTTTTATGTTGTTCCTTTATTCAAATTCATATATAAGCATCAATAAACTTTTTCGTGGATTGATTACTTTCAGCAGTAACTAACAGTTATTGGAAAATAATTGTTAGTTTATAATAATAATTATTATTGGATTAACTGGAACTTAAGAATGCAGTTAAAAGTACTTCTTAAGTTTCAGTTATTGTTACACAGTACTTTATAAAAAGTGATTAATATTCTTTTGACTTCTTTTCTTTACTCATTTACTCATACCTTTACTTTAAAGATTCTGTTAATTATTTCGTTGTTTAATTTTATTAAAACGGAACTATTGACTTTATTATTTGCAATATCGTTAAGTGTGTGGCAATTATATGAAAAAATTGGGTACGTCTTCAATTATTCCCCTTTTTTTAAATGGTTTCCACCGCATGGAAACTCTTAAGAATTCAGTATTGCAAGATAAAAATTAAATATAACTAAGAAGAAAAAAAAAAAGATATTGTATTTGATCTTTAAAAAATAATTAAAATAACAAATATTAGTTAGATCTCATATTGTTCTCACACATTGCTGGTTATTTCAAGTACAGTTCATTTAAATAAATTCAAAATTCGAGGGAAAAAATTCAAATTATCGAAACTCAAACTTCTATGCAATTTTATTAGTATAAATATTGGATAATAACACTTTACAATTAGTAATATTTAATAAAAGTAAAATACTTTTAGTAGTATTACTTATTTTCTTGGTCCTTTTTTGAGCTATTATAGCAATTGGCATACCAGTTACGTTGCATCTAGTATATGGTTTTAAATCCTCTAATATCCTTTTAAAATCGCTAAATCTTCTCATCAGAATTATTTTTTAGCAAAGGCTTTATTAAGACTGCTGTATTAATTATCAAGTGTTTTAATGTGCACATATTATATAATTGCACAGAAGATTTTACGTAAAAACTGTTTTATTTAAAGTAATATGCAATTTTCATTTGCTTCCATATCACAAAAGCTCTTCAACTTTACCAAGAGAACACATATTTTCACCTTAACTCTGAACATAAAAATAAATGTATGAATTTTTCTAATCTTTACTGGGCTCAATACTTCTTGAAACAATTGCTAAATGTTACTTACCTTTAATTATTTTAGTTTATTCTATAAAACGATTCTATTAATTAATTTTTGATCAAAAATATTCGTTCCAATTACTATCGCTGCTAATCACAGTTGCATTTTTCAAAATTTATATAGGATTCTTCAATGAAAGTACATACTTTGAAAGCGTACTTTTTTTTGTGAATAATATAGTTAATCAAACTTTGAATAATTAAAATTATAATAATAAAAACAAATAATTAAATTAAAAAATCTTCATAATAAATTAAAATGGAATATTTAAGGAAAATTCACAAGATTTTAATTATTCAAAATTTTAAATTACTAACTGTACATCTCAAATTACCCGTAATAATTCATTTCTGGGTAAAAATGAAGTTAACAGTTTTCAATCCATTATATTAGTTTATCAGGTCTGCACTCATTGGTTCTTGTTTCAATTCTTGTTATTTTCTGATCAACAAAATATTAATTATTCAATTAAAGAGAGGATATGATTGGTTGATAATTTTATTAAAAAAACAAAATATCTTATATTGATGAGCTTTCTGTTGCATAGTTTTAGAGCTAAAATTTTATCTCAAAGCATCTAGATAAGTTAAGCAAAGTCAAGTCAAGCTAAAAATTTTAAGACTAATAATAATACATTAATATAATTTACAAAATTCGATACCTGAGAAAAATGTTATAAGACACCATTATTTAAAAAGGAAAAAAATAGTGATTACTATCAAAATTACCATCACATATTGTAAAAAGATGCAAACGCCTAATGGATGCAAAACTTTTGATTTCACTACAACATCAAAAATTTTTCGCTATCTAAAAATGATTTATTAAATGGCAACGCTTCAAATTCTTTGGAAACAAATGTTTGTTTGCACTTTTTTTTTTTATCTTCCTTTAAGAATATCTCAAAGTCACAAGTCGAGTCAAGTCCATTAGAAATAAAAGGTTAATTTTTAATATAACTTAAATATATTTCGTTCTTTTCTTAGAATTTAAACCCTCCTTTAAGAACCTCATGCCTACTTCCTTCTAATTAGAAATTCATTAAACTAGCACTCGAAATCTAAGCTGTTGTTGATGTAATGTTGATACTTACGTATAACTTGAATAACTTTTATGTACTATTATTTTAAATAACAGATTATTTTTAATGAAATGAATTTTCTGTAACATCTTTTTGTCAAATTACAATGCTCAACGATTAATTTTTACTCAATGGTCATGGTATCTTCATTCTCGGACTTGGTTTGTTTATTGCCATATTACCCGAGTTTCATTATTTCACCAAGACATTGATTCTTTTTTAAAAAAATAATTATTTCTCTATTTAGAAAACAACGGCCTAATGGCCAATTGGCCAGCGCTCTGGCCTTTGGGACTTCATGTTCGAATCCTGGCAGTGTCATGGATGTTTGTTTATTGTTCGGAATCCATGTCCGAACTGTAGGTCCCGGCCTAATTAGGCTAAATTGTGCGCAAAATGCCCTCAAGTGACAAACCAAACTATTTAGAGGACAACTTTTTGGAATATACTTGACACCTTCTAGATCGGATTACAATTTTGCAAGATCTGTAAGACCGACTTAATTCTGTCATCATTTCATCACTAAGTAATATAATAAACTCATAATTTCATCAACTGAAATTGAATTTACTTCAGCAATGTTTGGCATAGAGCATTCCCGATGTTGTCTGTAATTATTTATTTTAAAAAGGTTTATTGCTCTTTTCTATTTTTGGTGAATGGGACTGTAAGCTCTGGCAGTGCTTTGCAAACGGCAATTCTTGCTGACGCACATCTGCGCAAAAGGTTCAAAGCAGAACTCTAGCAGCTGTTCGGGTGAAAAGTGAAAAGAAAAAAAAAAAAAAAAAAAAAAAAAAAAAAAAATCTGAGGGAGGAGGGAGCACCTAAGTCTGGGTGAGAGGAGAACTCCAAAACATTAATGCTCGTTCACTTATCATTCTTCTTTTTTCCTTCTCCACCAATGACAAAATCGGCTTCCATGTTTGCCGCCACCCAAATTCCTTCCCAGGGGGATCACCTCGTGTTTTCGTTCAACCTGGGATTGACGGAGCTGCTTCGAAATTCTGACATTGCTTCTTGTGGAGCGAACGCCCGATTTTCTTTGCAAATTTTTCTGGTATTTCCACAAATGGCTCCATATTAAAAGTATTGCTAATTAAATTTATATTCATTACTTTAAAGTAAATATAATTGTGATTTTTTTTTGTCGTGAATTTCGAAGATATTATCTGTATAAACCAGGTAAACAGCTTTCTGTAATCAAGAAGATAATGTGGTACTAAAATTAGTGATTTTATTTTTATTACTTTAAAATTAAATAAAATTGTGATTTTTAGTAGCAAAATTTTAATTATATAAATCAGACAAACCGTATTCTGCAATCAACAAGGTAATGTGGTACTACTGTAAAACGTACCGATAATATTAGTTAATTTACTATTTTTTAAAAGGAAATACAATTGTGATTTTTAACAGTAAAATTTTAATTGTTTAATCAGATAAACCGCTTTCTACAATCAAAAAGATAATGTAGTACTAAAAATGTACCGATAAATTTATTTTTATTACTTTAAAAGGGAATACAATTGTGATTTTAGCAGCAAAATTTTAATTGTTTAAATCAAATAAACCGCTTTATGCAATCAGCAAGATAATGTGGTACTAAAATGTACCGATATTATCAATTAATTTATTTTTATTACTTTAAAAAGGAAATACAATTGTGATTTTTAGCAGCAAAATTTTAATTGTTTAAATCAGATAAACTGATGCATCTGATAAACCTGACCAGGACTTTAAATATTCAATGATTAAATGAAGTGACAAAAATTTGATTACAAAAAAAATGAAAAGTTAAATGTAATCTTTATTGAAATTTTTTATTCCTAATATTTTCATCAATCTGGAATTATAGAAATTAATATTTATTATTTCTGAAAATAAATATAATTATAAATTTCTTTAATCTCAAGATTTTAAATATGCACTACAAGAACTTTTAAAAGACATTTCAAAATAGAATTAAAAGAAGTGACAGAAATCGATTACAAAGGTAATTGATTGAATTGAAATTGACAAAATTTATTTTAAATGTACTTTTTTGAATTTTATCAGTAGACATAAAAAAAAATATTTTTACATTAATATTTATCTGAAATTCCAATAACATAAGTAAAGAAAAAAATATTATTTAACTACTTTTAAACACTGTATTTAATGTGAAGATCTGTAAAAACATTGTATTGATCACAAATTTATGTAAAAATTTTTTTTTAGATTGACCCTGGCTGATTTGTTTTGAAGGGACATATAAATATTTATTAATAATAAGCTTGTGATAAATAAAAAGCTTGCTAGATCTCATTATTTTATGGAAAGAAGTTTTAAATCATCAGAAAACTGGAACTGAACAATGTCAAACAACCAAAAGATTGACAGAATTCAATAAGCAATTATTTCATTTGCAACATTGTGAAAGTTATTCGAAGATTCTTTTGAATTTGAACCTCATAGAAAAAGTTTTGAACTTCATTTTCTTAAGGAATTTTATTAGTAGACATAAAAAAAAAACAACTATATTTTTGCATTAATATTTATTTGAAATTTCAATTACATTTTTAAAGAAGTAATATTCAATTTATAAACACCGTATTTATTGTGAAGATCTGTAAAAGCATTGTATTGATCTCAAATTTTATCGAAAAAAACTTAAAATTTTTCAGACTGATTCTGGTGGATTTTTTTGAGGGTCATATGAATATTTATTAATATTAAGATGTATAAATTTGTTGCGTCTCATTATTTTATGGAAAGAAACGTTTAAATCATCAGAAAACTGGAATTATACAATATCAAACCAAAAGATTGACAGTTCTTGGATTTTAGTTGAAAAATTAAAAGTTGAAAGTCTGATTATTTCTATTGCAACGTTGTGAAAGTTATCCGAAGATTCTTTTGCATCTAAACAACTGCCTAAAAGAGTTTGAACTTCATAGAAAAAGTTTGACTTCACTTACTTACGGATTTGTATGATCTTATTGCTATCCATTTGAAAAGAAAGTTATTCGAAACACCTGTTAGCGAAAATTAGCGATAGGGGCATTAAAACACCCCCCTCGCCTACCCCAGCGCCGAGAAAGAAGGTGGAGAGAAGAAAAAAAAGAATCCCCCCCTAAAAACTTGTCACTGAATCCTATCGGAAAACTGTGCTTCTAATGGCTTGTGCCTGCCGCTCGTAAGCTCCCGAACTCCGCCTTACTCGCGACTCGATTGGTCGAACGCGGGAGTCACGTGCTTCATTTAACTCCCATATTTCTGTCAAGCTCGGTCGCGATGATTTACCGTCCGTTTATTTTCTGATTTATCTCCCGGCGAGACAGCTAATTTCGAGAGGCCTCATCCTTTTTCAAAGTAAGCCCCTACTTTTGCGGACTCTGACTGGAAAGAAGAAAAAAGTTTGACCTGCAAGGGTTATTATGAATTCTAATGTCGTGTACGCCTCCGTATGCCGTAACGGAGGAGACGCGACCAGTTACGGGACGGCGTCCAATCCACCGGCGCAACAACCGTTGTATAACGGCGGCTCTGCCGCAACTTCGTCGGACTCTATCACTGCTTACTACCACCACCAGCAAACTCCAGAGCGTGTTATACAGCCAGCTGGTCCCTCGTATTTGCCTACCACACTTATGACTCCGTACTCGAGCGCACCTGAGTTACGAGCATCACCTCTGCACCCAGAGACTACGAATGGCCATCCAACTCCTCACCAGATCATTAGTGATAGCAATGGACTCAGTTACACCAATCTTGATCAATCCCATTTTCACCAGCAGCAGCAACATCACCAGCGGATGGGACATGCCAATAACCAAACACCCACGTATCACCACCACCATCATCACCACTCACCTTACAGTGCCGTAGCCGATGTACCTCCTCGCAATGTAGCGTACGTCCATCCGTACCGAAACCTGGACTATACCTACGAAATTGGTGCACACCAGACACCAGACCATCCTCAAGGTGTTCCTATAGGACCCGAAGGAGCCCGAGTTGTCACGGGTTTCGGTGTACCCCCAGCGACGTACCCCTACCTCGATTCTTTAAGTATTTCAAGAAGAAATGGTTTTGGAGGGTACGAAAATTACGATCCAGCACTGCGAGAAAGTTGTCAAATGAACGGAGGGTACCAGTACGGGTCCTCTGTACACAGGACTCGTATGTCAACATCTCAGCCGACACCTATGCCCACATATAAGTGGATGCAAGTCAAAAGGAGTACACCAAAGCCTGCTGTAAAGTCTTACAAAAATTTTGTCTTGTTTTTGAGCTGTTCTGCTTTAAAAAATCTCATAGCAAAATGGTGTAGAAACTTCATGTAAATAGTAGAGTTAAATAACTTTGAATTATTTGCATATGATTATGAATGATTCTTATTTTAGGGTAACTGTAGGATCTGTAAAATCTTTAAACTTATGGTCTATAACATATCAAAAATGTTCATCTGTCTAAAAGACAGGAGTTGAAAATTTTTAGTGTTTTAAAATTATTACAAACCAGTATTATTGTTTAGTAGGGTCAGGGCTTATAAATTTAGATATACAATTGTGTAAAAAATAAAAACAGCAAGGGTATTTTCATTTATTTAGTGTCTTTCTAGGAGTTAAAATTTTGAGTTTTTATAGATTTTTGTTATATAATATAAAATTATATGATAATTTGAATTTATTAGTAATATAAAATTATTTCTTAACATGTATTTATACAGTGAAATTATGAATAGTTTAAGCAAAATTTTTAATTTTATGAAAATTGTTTATTATCATATATTTATCATTGTTTTTTGTGATAAACTGAAATCCACCTGTTACTCATAAGTGCAAAAATTTCAAATAATTTCTTTAACTTATAAAAAACCGCATAATTTTCAGTAATTTTTGCTTTTCATTTATTTGTATTATTTGTACAAAAGACAATGTCTTTTCGTTGATTATCGGGATTAATTTAAAAATATTGCAACATTAGAGATTTTACTTGTATCTCCTCAACATTATGAACGTTAAAAACCTAGCTGTTATTGATGTAGAAGCATAAAAGCAACAAGTGAGTTAACTAGCATGTTTTTTGATCAAAACAAATGAAAAATTCATTTTTTGAATATCAATAAGTATAAAAGTACATTTGATTATATATACATGGAAAATTAGTAAAACTTCTTGGGTCCTGTTGCGTGTTCTGATAATGTTGAGCATAGCAAGTAACAGGGTGGCAACAAGTACAATAAATCACTGAAATGGCAACCCGTTCAAAACATCATTAATAAATAAAAGCGTATCTTGCAACAGTGGTAACAAGAGGGTCGGAAATTTGGGACTGTTGTTTGTCAATAAACTGTAAACAAATTACAGATTGTGGATAACAAATGATCCGTTTCTCATTTATTTTTGAAAATGAAAGCTATTCTGTCTAATTTGGCAACGGAAATGGCTACTGTTTTGAAGGAGATTTATCGTCTTCCAAAATCGGAATTTTAGACTAGTAATGTTAACTTTTTTATATGTTATAATAGAAATTTATGAAAAATACATAATTATAGAAAAATATGTAATAACTGTATAAGTTTTTAAAAACTTGAATGCAGTGTTTTTTAAAGTTCCATGTTAAAGAACTATAATAATTGTTATTGAAGTATAAACTATGTAAGTAATTCATGATTAAATTGTGGCAATTTAACATTTGAAAGAATATTAGTTTTTGATTATATCCTATATATTTAGTTTTGATTATATCATATATAACGTATTTATAAAACAGTGAAAACTTAATAAAACCATATGTTTATAATAGTTCTTAAGGATACACAAGTTTTACCAGCATTTTAAATTGTGAAATATGATGGCAATAATTAAATTGTGGGTAAATATGATAATAGTTATATTGTGGGGAACAATGAAAACTTACTAAAATCACGTGCTTGTTAATAATAGTATTTAGATCAAGTTTTTGAAGATACACTTAAATTTACCAGCATTTAAAATTGTGGGGTAATATGATTATTGAATGAATAAGGTTTACATTTTTACGAGATTCTCAGTTACCTAAAGTCATCAAATTTTATGATAATACAAAAAATTAAGTTAAAATTAATTAAGTTTTTCATAAACGTTATTTAGTATTAATGCTTAAAATTTGCATTTCTGGGTAAAAAAACACTGTGGCTTTGTATGTGTGTGAAAAAAAAATTCTGCAGTTATTAATTAATCAGTATGTGAATATATATATATTACAAATTAAAGTTTTGTTGTGTAAAAAATAATTTAATTAAGATTGTATAAAGTTAAAATACCGGCAAAAAATAAAGGGACATGAATTATTTATATTACGTAATTTCTTAGATATATCATTGTTGAACATTTAAAAAAATTTTTTTTTTTTTCGTTTATGCGGTTTGTTTACTTATATTACATCTACGATTATTTCTGTAGTTATTACGATTATTTCTGTAGTAAATTAATCGGAATATTTCTTGCCGAGTCGGAAATAATTTTAATTCCTACCTTAAAATAGTTTAGAAAAATTTAAGAAAAATAGCCTTAAGATTAATATTCAAAGTTATTTTCCTTTTTTAACAGACAAATCAGCATTTTATTTGTGGTACTATTTAATGATAATAGTAATAATTTTAAATGATCATAATACAAAACAATGATAATTTTTTTTGTGGAAACTATAAAAAGTCATTTATAATTATCATCTTTAATTATTAAAAAGATATAGCTTGAGAAATTGAAATGGACTAAATTTTTTTTATTTAAAACATTACTTAATCATGCATTATTTGGGAAAGGTGATTTGATTTTTTTGTATTTGAAAAAGTGCATGTAAATACAGTTGTGTACTGTATATTTTAAATTTCGAAGTTCTTAAATGTTATGTTTGAAAAAGAACAGTAGCTTTTATTTCTTTGTGCTAGAAACAAATATATATATTTTGAAATAATTAAAATTGTTGCGTTTAATTTTTGAAAGATATTTTTAACTGTTTTTTATTTGAGATGTAATCATCGCTTGACATCCTCTTTTTGAAAATTTTTAATTTATTCTTTTTAATATTATAAATAATTATTAAATAAGTATATTAGATTTTAATATTTTAGATTTCAATCTATTTATGATACAAATGTTTCATACTGAAAAATCACAGTATGAAACACTATGAAATTAGAAATATCAAACACATTTCATATCGCATGAAATGTTTTTCAATATTATAAATTTGGCCAACATTGAAAATTACGAAAAAAAAAAAAAAAAAAAAAATTATTTTAAAATAAGCAATGATATTTTTTTAAACTAAACAACAACTACTAGTTATTATTAATTTTATTTTTTAATTTTTTAATATTGAAGATTTACCAAGTTATTTTTCAAAAACTAAATAACAACTCCTTATTAATTTTTTAAACTTTTCTATTATTTGATTATGCGAAAAATAAATCCTTAAATTCCTTTTTCGTTGGTTTTAAAATCTTAAGACATTTTTCTGATTTGCTATATAAAAGTAAAAACTTTTTTTTATTTACAATTATTCATTATTTATTGATAAAAATCTAAATGAAAAAAAAAAAAAAAAAAAATGCCAAGAAAAACTTTTGAAAATATAAAAAAAAAATGTCCTACAATTTAATAATCTGTAATTGTTGTTGAATAATTATTATTTGATAGTTAACTAAAATGCTGTTCTACGAATTTCAGAATGACTCAACTTCGTAGTGAAATTGATTATTTAAAACCTATTAATGAGGAAACTGGTACAAGTCATGTCAACTTTATCGGTTGTTGAAAGATTTAAATTCCTTTAAAGAGTATCGTTTTCATGTTTTGAAACATCTTCTAAAAACATCATTCGTTCAATTCAATCTTACTGTTTATATTTAAAATGTAAATTATGTGTTACACTTTAAACAATTAAATGGTTGATTGATTCATGGTCAGAGGAAGATTTATTTATGGTGGGATGGGAAATTAGTTTTAGTTTGTAACTTTTAAAATATTTTTTGTTATGGCTCTAGAAGTACGACTAAAAATTTGTCACCAAATTTATTGGACTATTCAAGTGTGTTTAATGAAAAAAACGATTTTTTAATGTATAGGAACGCTTTTATAACAAGAAATCAATTAATTTTTTTCTTTGTTGATTCGCTTGAAGTAGTACTGATAAGGAAAACGGAATGTTATTTATGGTGGTTGCATGCATATTTTAATTCACTGTTATATTATTAATTAATAAAAAACTTCTCTTTATTTTCCCAAGTTTTTTATTAATGAGTAAATTTCTCAAGTGATTTATAAGGGAAGCTAATGAATACTAATTGATACAACTCTTTTTTTTTTATTTATTACTTTTTGTTTTCCAATACTCACGAAAATTGAAATATATGTGTGAAAAAAAGTTTACATGTTTTAAGTTTTTTAAAAAATATTTATTTTTGAGGCATTGTGTATAATTCCATTTATCTCCTTCTAAAATGACAAGATAAAAAATAATTGAAATCTTGCAAGATTTCTGTTATGTTAAATCATAAAATTGCTTAATATAAAAAAAAAAAAACCCACATTGATACAAGTGTTATCAATGTGACTAATATTGTATTAATGTATCTACTTCAACAGCTATTGTTGTATCATTGATACAGCTATTATCAACGCTATTATTGTCATTGTATATTCATATGATGGAAATAGTTATATCGATATTAGTTTGTATTGCATGTATCTCAATTGCTGAATATATTTATATACCTAATTTTTTACGTTACTCATTAAAAATTGAGATTAAAAGAAACTGTAAATTTGTTTTTAAATCGCGTTTGAGATTATTTACGACAATTTTAGTTGCAAAGACCATATTAGGTAGATGAAAAAAAAAAAAAAAAAAAATTTTTCCGTCAATTTAATATGCAATATATATATATATATATATATATATATATATATATATATCTATCAAATGATTCCAAATACCTTTTTTTTTTGAAAATATTTATCCAAATGATTTCCAAACTTCTCATTTAAAATCTTTAATTTATTAACAACTTTTAAAGACCCAGATTTACACAACTTTTCTTTCTTCATAAAATACATAATTTTAAATGAAACAAACTTATGACATAAAGAAGTTGAGAACAATTTATCACTTTGTCGATAAACATTTATTTGCTGTACAGCGACTTACTCCAACAAATAGAAGCGAAAAGACTGAAGAGGTAAAAAAAAATTTTTTCACGGGCGAAAACGAGTATATTTCAAAAACGTCTGTCCGAATGAATATTCTATTCTCCTTAATTAGCTTATATTTTTTCCAAGATGGCTTTTAATTTGAATAATTACTGAGCCACCTTAATTACAAAATCGATCTTGGACTTTGAAAGCCTGAAATAAAATAATAAAACCAAACTGGTGAAGAAATCTTTTCCTTAAACGAATTGTCATGCATACGTAATGTGGAAAAAAAATGTTGCTTCGAAGAATTGGAGGAACATTTTCTTGTTAGCTATTGTGTTTTCTAACCGCCAAATTTTAACACTTTATGTAGAAGCAAAATGTTGATTGATTGTCCCGTATCATCAACAAGCAGCCAATGTTTTCGCAGGGTCCACGGGGAGTCGACTTGACAAAATTCCGTGTCGAAAAGAGTTAGCGGACACAATTACTTTTAGAATCGTTGCGCCTGGTTGTGTGATTTGTAATCGTCTAATTTTAATTGGGCTTGTTCATTCAGACACAGCCACCGATTGGATTTCTTCGTTTGTTTTTTACCAACACTTGAAGGAAAGGATGAATGGGACGAGGCTTAAAAGAAGTTTTACAACATGATGCTTAATGGGTTTTGATACTTTTATGCAATTGAGTAGCGCTTTAGTTGCCAGTTGTTTTTTGAAGAGCGGTTTTAAATAAAGGGTTTCGTTTTGCAAAAAAAATCAAATTAAAAATACCGTTAATTTTAATTGGGAAAAACGTTTATAAACCATTATATAGCTTTCGGATTTTCACTATGATATTGTTTACAAGTTTTGTGATCGTCTAGTTGATGTAAATTTTTGTAAGCGTCTAATCGTTGTGATTGTTTACAAGTTGTTTAAAGTGGAAATCAATTTTTAGTTAAAGTAACTTCAGAATGTTCCAGGTTCCTTTTTAAAAATCTTTTTTTGGTTCTTTATCCATTGATGATTTCAGAATGCAATTTAGCCTTTATAATTAATTTGATAACTTACTTTTTATCAGTTAGTTACAATAAAAAATATAATTAAATATTCATAGTACGTAATTAATTTACATGTCATGGCCTTTTTTATTTTTCATCCTAGAAATATTCTTTTGATTAACTACTAGGTTTTATATGTATTCTTGTGTGAGAATATATAATTTTTATCTTGAATGTAAAAAATGTTTAAAAAAAAATTTTTTTTTTAAACATCATTTCTGAGTTCTAATTTTATAAATAAAAATAACAGAATGAATTTTATTGATTTAAATGAATTTAATTGATTTTTTGAAAATTTAGTTCAGAAATGAGTCATCATTTTTACCAGTTGACCATTAAAATATTATTTATTAATTAAACGTTTGTGTACTATCAATACTTTTTAAAATGTGTATCAATAAGCTCTATTAAAACAACGTGCTGTTGCAATTTTGATATTTATAATTAAATAAGAAATCTAATAAAAATTGTTATTCACAAATAGCAACATTATTGACAGTTAACTGATTGACAGTTTTAATATTTATTGCAATATTTACAATCCTTTTATTGTAAAAGTCGTGTAAGTTAAAAATCTTTGAATCTTTTGAATTATAATCGTTAAAAATTTACAAGATTGATCATATTTACATGATCAATCTTGTAAATTCCTTAAATAATTGATCCCCGAAATTTGAATTAACATTAATTTTACTTTTGATTATCAAGCAAATTTTAAAAGCATGCTTTTGTTGCTTTTTGAGAGTTAATTTAAGACAATAATTTTATTATTCGATGGCAACATTAAAAAAAATAAAACATTAAAATATTTTTAGTTTAAATTATTTTCTATAAAATTGTCTTCTTGACATTTATTAGATATAAGACAAAAATATCTCGTATAAAAAATAAACTTTTCAACTATTAGCATAAACAAAAAATTGTATAAAAGTGTATACTCAAATTAGCGTCAATTTTTTATAATTCCCTTTTAATAATTATATAAACAAATATTTTTAAAAAATGATAATGAACACTATGTATCAAATAGAGATTCTTCATATTTCATTTAAAATAATAAATTATCTTTAAGATTATCAAAATTGGCAATAGCATAAATGCAAAGTTAAGAAATTAAAAATATAAATTGTATATACAATTTCATTTATTTAAGCTCAATTCATTTTCTAATCTATTTTAACTCAATAAAAAAATGCCAATGAATAAAATAACTCTTCGGCTGTAAATAATTTTTGGGGCTTAATAGTCATTTTTTCCCCCTTGTAATGAGCTATGTAATATTTTGCGAATTTTATTGTTTATCCTTAAAGCAGAAAATTGTTCAAAACTGTTCAAATTCTATTGAAAATCCATTAAATATTTCTGTCCCTTGCAATATAAGCATCATTGTCTGTATCGAAGAAGTTTTTCTTTTGACTGAGAAGCATGGACAAGATTAATGAGAAGTCAATACATTTACACTCATGAAATTGCTTCTTTAAAGATGTGAAGCATTCATTTCCCACATAATCTTGATAAAATGAATTATATGGAGTCATTCCACCCAAGTCATTATAACGCGTCTTTTAGAAAATTGTTATATTTTTTAATTGATGAAATGTCTTTTGTCATAAAAATTTTTAATTTAATCTAAACAGTTAATATCTATAAAGCTAGCAAACTCTTTTGTAATTAATTAAATATTAGAATAAAAAAAAATGCAATAATTATTTCGGTAAATATATGAAGTAATAAATTATTATCAGTTTCAGAATTATTACCATTTCTAGAATTATTGCCATTACCAGAATTAATACCATTTAATATTTTATCTGTTAAATATCAGTTAATTAACCTTGCCTTTTTTTTTTTTTTTTGATATTTCACTATAAAAAATATGTCCTTAATAAATTCTTATTATAGTGAAGAAGGCATAATAAATTAATTCTTCATGATAAATTCTAATTTAAATACACTAACAAAGAGGCATTTCACTCAATTAAAAAATTATAAGTTATTAAGTATTAAATATATCATAGACATTAAAAACAAACTTTTTAAGAAAAAATGTAAGTAATTTTTTTTTAATGGTTTAATCGGTGAAAAAAATAATTTTGTTCTGAAAAGGAAATTATAAAAAGAAACTTCAACAAAAGAAAATTTATTTATCTGTTAAAATTAAAAGAAACTTATTTATGTGTTAAATATCTATAAATTAAACTTGCCTTTTTTATGATATTTGACTATAAAAAAAAATGTCCTTAATAAATTCTTATCATAGAGAAGAAGACATATTAAATCTCCATGATAAATTCTAATTTAAATGCAATGACAAAGAAACATTTCATTCAGACATTGACACTGATAGAAACAGTGAATAACATTCATTTTTCTCCATTTTGACCGTAAGTTAAGTATTAAATATACCATAGATATTTTTAAAAATTAAAAAAAAAAAAAAAATAAGTAATTTTTTTAAAAATTAAATAGGTTAAAAAATAATTTTGTTCTGAAAATGAAATTAAAAAGCAACTTCAATGGGTAAAAGAGAGAATCCTGCTATACAGTGTTATATGGGGATCTTAAAAATACCGTCCCTTTCTATGGGGGAAAAGGAGTTAAGAAGGTTAGGAGACCTACAAAAAAAAATGCCGCTGCGGGATAAGGTCTTATCCCCTACAAACATCCTTTACGTACGCTAATGAGTTTGGACTCACCGTGATGTAGTAGTTCTCAAACTGTGAAGGGAGTTTATTAAGGGGAGACTCACCCTATTTCCCGCAGACAAAAAGTTAGGCTACTTATTCACTTAGGAAAATAAAAAATCTAATAAACATTTTTAATGAATAAGCTTTTAATCATCAATTTCAAAATTATTGATAATTGCCTTCTATCATAAAAAAGTATAAGCAAGAAACAAGTGTGATTGTTATTTAACTCAGCCAAAATATGAATCTTAAAATACTTATTTTCGTACAACTATGTTTTTTTTTTTTTTTTTTAAATTGTTGAGCAATTTATTGATTTCATTTTTAAATAAGTTTTTGATTCAACTTGGTATTAAAGTAGTACTATAGTATCAAAAGTGATTATTTTTAAGAGTACATTTTTTATCAGTTAAATAATTAAATATTTCATCGGTTATATAATACGAAAAATTTAGTTCTTTAGAATTGATTAAATGCAAACAGCAAAACTATTTTTTTTTTTTTTTGGAACCTAATATTTTTAAATTTAATTTTCAATAAAAAATACTTTTCATGTAATAAATCAAATATAATAAAAGCTCTTGGACATTTAATTATTAAAGATAGGGAAATAGTATTTTCTTTTATTGTTGGCAGCGTACGTCAACGGACTCCTAATTGAACCTACAGCTTTTTTTTTTTTCGATCTCTTGCTTTAATTGTTCTCAAGCAAGAGATGTTTTTCCTAAATTTTAAATTGTTTTTATTTTCTTTATTAATATTCTGTAATTGAAGCAAATACATTTAATGCTAATTTTCTAACTAATTTAAGATGTGGAGATATTGTGGTTCTTAAAACCACCTAGGAACTCCGTAACAGGTACGCCCGTTGCCCCGGCAGCGTATTGAAAGAAATGAGAGAACCACCGGTATAAAAAAAATTGCGGGTAAAATCTATCATTGATCATTAAATACCTATTTATGTGCTATAGTACTGCTCTTGACCATTGCATGCTTCATTAGTAATAGATCAGTATTGGTCTTTTTATATATTTAATAGTGTACTGAGCAATCAGAATGGTTATTTTTTACATTAAATTAATTTTCTGCATTCCTACTTTTGAAAATTTACATGTTACTTGAATTCCTTGTAAATCTTATTTGGCTCGTTGTATAACACTTCTTGAAGAATATTTAATTTTATGGAATGATTTTAAACTATTTGCTTGAATTTATATGAATACAGAATCTTATTTTAATATTTTTTATGAAATAATTTACGGACAAAATGAAGAAAAGGGAGTAGTAAAAAAAAGTTTTTTTTAAAGTGTTTCTTTAAAAAAAAAAATTAAAAATGGAAAATCTTTGATATTTTCATTTTTTTTTAATTCAATCTAAACACTCTGCAGTAATTTTACACACTGAATCGAACTATAAACTATATTAGTTAGATTAATTAACTGAATCTAAATAAACTATCTGTTTTTTTTAACACTTTGAAGTAGTTTTCATGCTCCTAATTCAGTGTATTTTAAGTATTCAGAAAAATTTAAAGCACTGGTGCTTACATTTTTTTATCTAAACGCATAATATAGATTATGTATATATTTTTTCTGTTTAATTTAATGTGCTTTTTGCACATAGTGATTTTATGTTCCTAAAGTTGCTTTTAACATTAATATGCTTTTAAAAAATACTAAATTTTATAACTGAGAGCATTTCAATAAGAATATCGGGAGCCAACATTTGGATTAGCATGGATTCCCGATTAATAATAAGGTAAGTTTAATTTATGTACTTTTGTCATTAATTTTTAACATATTTATTTAAAAATAAACTATATTTGAAGTTAATCATTAATATCAAAAGTAAGTATAATATATGGCAATCATTTAAAAAAACCAAATTTACAATGCGTGATTTTTTGTTTGCGCTAAGTGATTCAGTTTGTAGTTAGTTTTTTTTATTACATATTACAAAAATAAATATAATTAGATTCTTAATTCGATTTTATATTTTGATTTTATCAGCAAAATATCAAATTTCCATCGGATTATTGAAAAATGTATAACAAATTTAAGAAAAATTAAAATTTATGAATTTATAATAACAGTTTGATATAATATATGAATCTAATGAAAATATAGTTATCCGTATTGAAATTCTTAAAAATCGTTATTAATTTATAACATATAATATAAAACACCGGATATTTTTTATTTGTAATTGATAGAAATATATAACCATTAATAGCAACTTCAAAAAAGTTTTTAATATTTAATGATGAAATTAAGAATGAAATTAAAAGATTAAAGATGCATTTAAGAATGAATAAATATGTAATCAGTAAATATTTAGAAATAAAAATATCGTCATGAAAATTAAATTTTTTTTTTATTTAAAAGAAGTTTTTAGTTGACATACTATTAATCGACAACGAATTTTATTTACATCACAACAAATAATTACCAAATAATTTGAAGAATTGTAAACATTGTTATAGGACATGCGGTTTTTGTAGTTCGCATTTTTTAACTGAATTATTACCATTTAAATTATAGCAAACTTTATGCGATGAAACTTTTAATGAAATAATTATTTATCATGTCTGATTATCAAAAGATACTGGATAAATCGACGCAAATATTACCAATTATCAGTGATATTTTTTATGAGCGATTAAAACATATTGATAATTATTCAGTACTTTTATCAAAATCAACTTTTATCAATAAAAAATTCGATTTTGAAAATTTTTCGAAAATGTAGATAAATTTTCGTACGATCCAGAGGAATTTTTAAAATTGATCTGGAGGCAGGTATTTTTGTATACTATTCTTATTTCCTATTTAGCCTTCATTTCTAAAGCACTGTCTCGAAACCTGGCCTGTGGGGGATGAATCTTATAAAAAATAAAAGTAAGTGCTGTTTTATTTCTTATTTAACCAATTAATATAAAGTCAAACAAATTTTTCTAGTGAGATAATAATCCACATTAAATTCATTTGAAAAAAATATTAAAATACCAACTACACAATTTTTCAATTAAATAAGAATAAATGCTTCATCTGAAATGCTAAATAAATGTTTCTTAAATATTTTAAACATTTACACTTTTTATCAATAAAAAATCGTACTATAGTTCTCAAAAAAAATAAGTCTAATATACGAGATTGAAAAGTATGTTATATGATTAGTTATTTTAATATGAAAAAAAAAAAAGGATTTTATAAGCTGTATTAAATAAATGCTTTTTAAAATAATTGTTATTAAATACTTTTAGACAAAGCAAGATAATGTAACATTTCTCTCTTTAAATAAAATAAAAAAATATTGGAATTAGTTTTCATTGTTAAGTATAATTCTATGGCATTTTAAAATTAGAAAATTTGTAGTTGACCATTTTGCTGTATAGCAGCAGTTCAAAATAATAGATAAATAATATTTTATATTTAAATTCATGGCATATCTATATATTTATCTATATTTATATAAGCATTACAAATGAATTAAAAAAAGTTCTGTCTCTTAAGAAGTGAGTGTTTTTGCTATAATAAGGAATATTAACACTCATTAATTGCTATTTCTTTTTCTCTCACTATATATGTATATAATTGTTTATACAAATAAAGTTAATTTCAGAATATTTTTTCTTTTGAATTAATTTTTTTTTATTATATTCAAGAATATTTTTAGAAAAAAATTTAATTTTATATTAGAGTACATAATGTGATGATGTTCAATATATTTTGTTCAGTTTAAGCGTCTTAAAAATAACTTCACTTTTCTCAAATGTGTTTATTTATTTCTCATGTTTATATAATATTTTTTATGAAAAAAAAAGTTTATTCTTTATAATTTAAAGAGCATTATTAAAGTATATTATTTTTTGAAACAAGATCATAATAGCTCTATTAATTTTAAAAATACATTCTCATGATTCATCGAATTTCATGTTCAATAGTAAGTGTAATTTATTTAATCTATTTCACCCTAACTCTTCGAAATATTTCAAAATAATTTACTTTGCTATTAAATTTCAAAATGATTTACTTTGCTTATAAATTTCAAAATGATTTTCTTTGCTTATAAATTTCAAAATGATTTCTTTGCTTATAAATTTCAAAATGATTTTCTTTGCTTATAAATTTCAAAATGATTTATTTTGCACATAAATTTCAAAATGATTTATTTTATAAATTTCAAAATGATTTACTTTTGCACATAAATTTCAAAATGATTTACTTTGCACATAAATTTCAAAATGATTTACTTTGCACATAAATTTCAAAACGATTTACTTTGCACATAAATTTCAAAACGATTTACTTGAATATAAATTTCAAAAGGATTTATTTTGTTTATAAATCACAAAATTAACTCGTCTAAATAAAACACTCGAATAAAAAAATTAACATAGAAAACCAGTAACTCCTTTTAAAAGAGTAGAGTTTCCCTAAAATATAACAAAAATCGGTATCTTAAAAACAGATTGCGCTAAAAGAAAAATACCTAAATAAAACCCGTAATTCAAATCTATTTGATATTTCCGAAAACATCATCAATTGTTAAATTGGAATTCACTATATTGACCTTTAAATATTATATCATTAAAGTAATTAGTGTTAGTTAAATTATGATTATATTTTTGATATTTTAATGAAACTATAGACTGTTTGATTCAATATACCTAATACATGCATCATTTTCGCAGGCCCAATATCCTCACTTACCGAACTTGAAAGACCCTAGGATTAATCCCCGGGTGGCCTAGGTTTGAATTCGAGACAGAAGGCTTAAACTTAAGTAAGGTGACTTTTTTTTTTTTTAATTCTTAAATCGAAAAAAATTTAGTAAATTTATTATTGTCTTTCGGCACATAATCAAATTCGCAAAACACTGTAGGAAAGCGATATTCTTTGAATTTTCAAAATTTTTTAAACGACAGCTAATTTAAAACATAACATTTTGGCAATAATTTTCAATTACTTAAAAATATTTTTAATGATATTAAGGCAAGTTGTGATCTATAATATTTTCAAACGATGCATGCATTAAGCGTTTTAAATTTTTCTGCGATACTCATAAACCAGTGAATTTTTTATCGGATAATAACTTAAAATATATAGTAATTAAAGGCGAAAACACTATTTTTGAGTAAACAATGCTTTTGTTAGTTTACCAAACATTGCTTTAAATGGTAATTAATTTAAATGTCTACTTCAATTTTTAAAAAAAATTATAGTAGTTCGGAAAATTCAGACTTGCAGATTATAAAAATTATATATTATAAAACAATTATTTAAACACAATTTCTCTCGAATATTTTTCTGTTTTTAAATAATTAATTTTTTGAAATTTTGAACGGATTGTTCAGATATCACAAAACTATTGTATTCTATATGCAACAATATTAAAAAAAATTAGCATGCAAATGTAATTGCATCATTTATACAAACTATATAACAGTAGTTGAGTTCATTTATTTTTCCTTACAATTTATTATTACTTTAAATAGTACCTGTACTATAAAATTTCTTTGATCTAAAAGTTTTTATTTCATCCTAAACGATAAAAAAATTTAGAAATTTCATTTAATTGAAAATTATCTTTTAAATTTATTGGCAGGCTAATGTGAAAAGCTAATTACTTAGATAAAAATGAAATAATTATAATTCACTTGAATATGGGACGAACCCTTTTTTAAAATAAAACCAAATTAAAAAAATTATACAATATTTTCTATTATCCAGCATCAGAACTTGAAACATTAACAATTTAGAAACTAATGAAATGACTTTTAAAAATGTTTATTTTAATGGTTAACTTAATAGTTAAATTTTGTTCAAAAATAATTAAAATATTTTAATGCAAAATAATCAACCCAAATTTAATATAACGAATTCAATACTTAGTAAATTAATGGAGTTACAATTTACTTTTTCATTCTAAATGTGAATTTTTAAAAAAATTCCATCATTTTTAACTTTTTTTTTTAAGATCATCTCATAACTTGATATTTTATCATTGAGATCTTGATTTGGGAAAAAAATCTTCACATTGGCGTTTTATATAGAATTTAAATCAATAGAATTAATTGATCAATATTGGAATGAAAATTCATTTTAAACTTCTCAAGAAAAGGATTTTTGTTATTGCTATAACTTTTTGCAATTCGATTTGGGGAAAAAGAAATTCTTTAAAAATAATAAGCAAAAAAAGATACAATAATTTAATTTTTCTCAAAATACTTTTTAACAAAACTGTAAATATCAAAATTTTTCATCTTAAGATTAAAATCAAACGTGCTAATTCCTTATTGACTGAATTGTAATAATAATAAAATGCAATTGTAATATAATTGAATAATAAAATGCATTTACAATCCGTTTTTTGCAAATAGTTGAAGAGATCAATCAATGAGGTGTTTTCAAAATGAAAACAATTGTTTATAGAAGGTGTTTTTGAAACAATGTTTCCGCGGAAATTCTTGTGCGACGTTAATTCATTCAAACTAATACAAGGCTGCAGAATCCGGCGTTGCTGTTGATCCTTTTAGATGGAGTATTTTTAGGCCGTACTTGAGCCAGAAGCAGGCAAGTTTCGAGTGAGCGAAACAGATGTTCGCAGCTAATCCATTCATTTTTGCATGCCTACTCGTTTACCAACCAAGTTTTTACTGAAATTGGATGCGGAGAAACACTCCATCATGAAGGCGGGGAGAGAAAGCACCTTTGCTGAATAAGAGCAATTGCAAAGGAGAAACAACATGGAGCATTGAAAATAGAACTCATAGACAATACACGAGAAGATAAGGAATTGAATAGTTAGATGTACACAAAATATTTAGAAAAAAAGTTTATAGTTAAAATGGCAAATAATTGGGTTTATGAAATCTGTCCCAATTATGTAGCCTTTGTGGATTATTGTGAAAAATAAATTTTACGGAAACTTTGTTTCAAAATCCTTTCGTTAAATAATAGTTTTCAACTTGAAAACTTTCCTGCATAATTGCTTGATATTTTTGTTCGTTTTATTTCGTTTTTTAATACAATCAGGAAATAAATGCTGTTGTGATTTAAGTTGTCTTCGAAAGGATAAGTATTGAAAATACATTTTAACATTATTTAGGTGTCTGTTAGGCTCAAATAACAAGAGCTCCATTTTTTTCACGAAGTTTTTTTTTTTTTTCTTTAATTCTCCTTTTTTTTTTTTTTTTTTTTCACAAGCAATTCATTATTTTGCCATTATTTTACATTTAACTATTACCATTATTTTTTAAAAAATTGCATTGAAAATGCATGTTATCTATAATTCTATAAGAGTTTTCAATTTGAAAATGCATTTTTGAATAATGTCCTGAAAAATATTTGCAATCGTTGAACATATAATGTAATTCATTACAACCTTCCAGAAAGATTTTTTAAAGGTAAAAAAAAAAATATTTACTTTTCATTCATTCTTTTTATTTATTTTTATAGTTGATTACACTCTGTTAATTTTATATTGATAGAAAAATATTCGTAAAAATTAAATTAGATAAACAATAAATATTTTTAAAAGTCTATACGTAGCCATTGAGCATCAATTGTAAATGACGAATGCAAAGTTCTCATACATTCGTAAAAAATATATATATATAAATTATATATTAGATTTTTTATATTAATGTATAAAAAAACATGAGGTATAGTATTTAAATTTTATTAAAGTGCCAGGATTTGTTCTAGTTCTAAAATATAAAAGAGTATTACATCAAATATTTTACGCTATAGTATTTCGCTAATTTAAAACTTATTTTTTATATTCATATTCAGTACTTTACCAAAAATATGGTAGTGGATGTATATATTTTCATATAATTAGTTTTAATTTAAATAAGTTGGTCCACGGGTTCATGAGAAAATAAATTTAAATAGCAGTCTTTTAATAATGAAAATGATTTGTGATTCATGAAAATTATTGGCTGCTAATTCCTATTTTTTAAGTCTTAGAATAATTCAGTAAAAACAATCTTTAAAAAAAAATAATTGTGAATTAATTTTTTTTTTTTTGCAATAGAGGAGAACCCATTTATCTAACTGGTATTGTTAAAAAAGTTTTTATGAATATATTTGGAAAAATACCGTTAAAATTATTGTGTGCATTTTGCATCTTTTGCTTAACATTTTACCCACATTTTAAAAAAGGTAATGTTTAAAAAACATTTAAAAATGCAATCTTATGAAGTATTATTAAAATGCATGATGTATAAAACAAAAATTTGTGTCGGGCATTTAGGTAATTGGATTTATTATTCTATTGCGATGTATTTATAGTTTTAATAAGCTATTTATTTATTATTACAATCGGTATGTAAAAGAACTCCAGATTTCTATAATAAAATTGTTTCAATCATATTGTACAAATCAGTGAGGTATCATAAAATGCAAGCGATTATTTTAACAAGTTAATTATTTTATTAAGTGTAATATTTTGTAAAATAGTATTTTTGTAATTGGAAGACGCTGATATTATATTTAGATCTTTGTTTAAAACATAACCTTAATAAATAGAATGCCATTTTAGTTTTAAAGAACATTCATTGATAAATTCATAATATACTCTATGAATTTATCATTGAATTTAGTAATATTTAGTAATTTAGTATATTTAGTAATATTTATATTGTAATTTAGATATTTAGTAATATTTAGTATTTGTAATTTAGATATTTAGTAGTATATTGTAATTTAGATATTTAGTAGTATTGTAATTTAGTATATTTACATTTATACGAAAGGAATAATGGAATAATAATAAAGGAATAATATGAAAGGAATTTCCCTCTCGTTTTCAATTTAGTTCAAGAAATTTAATTTTAAATTTAATCGAAGTATTTAGAATATAAATATGTCTTAACGAAAAAGAAAATTGATCCAATTAAGTTGGTTTCAAAAGATGGATTTGAATTAAAATTTATATGCAATGATACATATTTACTGGAAAATGTTTTTAAGTTCAAAATCGGTCCATATATATTAAACAGATATTTATTAGCAATTTCGCAAGGAAAATTTAAATAAAAATATGTTTAAAGTTTTGAACAATACCAGAATCTAAAAATTTCAATTTCTGTACAGAAAAAGTTTGCTTATTGAAAGCAGTTTTTCTTTTCATCTTATTATTCCGTTTATCTTTGTATTTGCATTATTTCTTTTATCGTTACTATAGTATATAATATTTATAAAATTTTTAATCAATTCAAATTCAACTTACTAGAATGTAATCAACAATTTTTACTGAATATCAAAGTTTCCATTTTAATATTTTCTGTCAGCAATTAAAGTTGATTCATAATATATCAGATAAAGTTTTGCAAATTATGACCTAAAAATATTTCTCTGACACCTTTTTTTTTTATTTTACTGCTATTAATAGATAATAATATT
This sequence comes from Caerostris extrusa, assembly GCA_021605095.1. Classification (NCBI taxonomy): domain Eukaryota; kingdom Metazoa; phylum Arthropoda; class Arachnida; order Araneae; family Araneidae; genus Caerostris; species Caerostris extrusa. The sequence continues at coordinate 99,549 of BPLR01007840.1, forward strand.
ATATTGTACAAAGTCAAAGTGGCCTGATGGCCAATTGGCTAGCGATCTGGCCTCTGGTGCTTCAGGTTCAAATCCCTGCCGGTGGCATGGATGTTTGTTAGTGGTTCGAATCCACGTTAAACTATAGGTCCTGTATAATTAGCCGAAAGGGAGCACAAAATGATTGTTGAGCGGCAAACAAAACTGTATAAAATTAAAATCTAAATAACATACACGAATATTATTTTAAATATAATTTAAAAGAACAAGTACCACTTAGGAATTTTATGAAAATCAGAATTTTACCGAATTTAATAATATTAGCATTAACCATAAACAAATCTAAAATTTGACATTATCCCCATGAGTATTAGTGTCGAACTTTATGGTAATGTAAGATTTATTTCTAGAAATATTGATAAGGAGCATAAATTAATATCTCTGAAAACCAAGCAATTATTCGATTACATGTTTGATGGATTAACATTCCTAACCTTTGTTAAGAAAAAACCTTTTGGAGAAGATAGTATCTTCCGAAAGGAAATGAATTTTCCACCCAATTCCAGACGCCTTTTAAATGCAATGTGTTATTTTTTGATAAATATCCTGTTCCCTCCCCCTCTCCACTGTGAATCGCTTTTATTATCGGATTACAGGAGGCTTTTGCTTGGAAGGGGATAAAATGCCAAAGTAACACGTTCCTTTGATTGATTTAGGTACTTCCAGATTTCGATTCACCACTTTTTTTTTTTTTAATGGAGTGCCTTCGTAAGAATTATGGAAACATAAACCAATCACCCGTTTTAGAATTTAGTAGAAATAATAATAAAAAATTGTAATTAAATTCCGATTATTTCAGTGCATTTCATGAAATTTAATTAGTTGTTTTTAATTTAATCTCTGTACACTTCATTTATATGAATTTATTATCTTAAATGGCATTTGTTGATTTTTATTGGTATAATATTGACATTACTTTTTTTATTTATACAATATCGACATTATTTTATTTTATAATATCTATTATACTTTTATTTGTATAATATTTATTATACATTTATTTGTATAATATTTATTATACATTTATTTGTATAATATTTATTATACATTTATTTGTATAATATTTATTATACATTTATTTGTATAATATATTGTACTTTTATTTGTATAATATCTATTGTATTTTTATTTGTAATATCTATTGTACTTTTATTTGTATAATTTTTATTTGTACGATATCTATTATACTTTTATTTTGATATCTATTATAATATTTATTTTATACTATTTACTTTTATTTGTACGATATCTATTATACTTTTATTTGTACGATATCTATTATACTTTTATTTGTACGATATCTATTATACTTTTATTTGATATCTATTATACTTTTATATATCTATTATACTTTTATTGGTACGATATCTATTTTTTTATTGGTACGATATCTATTATATCTATTGATATCTATTATACTTTTTATTGGTACGATATCTATTATACTTTATTTGTACGATATCTATTATACTTTTATTTGTACGATATCTATTATACTTTTATTTGTACGATGTCTATTATACTTTTTTATTTGTACGATATCTATTATACTTTTATTGGTACGATATCTATTATATTTGTACGATATCTATTATACTTTTTATTTGTACGATATCTATTATACTTTTATTTGTGATATCTATACTTTTATTTGTACGATATCTATTATACTTTTATTTGCACGATATCTATTGTACTTTTATTTGCACGATAACTATAGTACTTTTATTTGCACGATAACTATAGTACTTTTATTTGCACGATAACTATAGTACTTTTATTTGCACGATAACTATAGTACTTTTTATTTGATAACATAGTACTTTTTATTTGCACGATAACTATAGTACTTTTATTTGCACGATAACTTAGTACTTTTATTTGCACGATAACTATAGTACTTTTATTTGCACGATAACTATAGTACTTTTAAATTTTAATTATTTTTTAAATATACTTTATATGTAATGAAGTATTTTATTTACTGTATTATTTTGAATTTTAATGTAATTACTTCTTATGCAACATTAAAGATTGTGCAATGCATTTTTTTATCAGGTTCCCTTGCTTTTTGTAGTGGATTTTATAAACAATCTAACAGTAGCGTTGATTGAAAACGTATTTCTTCCGATTTGTATACTTTAAATAAAATTCTATTTGCAGATTTTAAAAATGATCCTCTCTTTTTAAATGCCTACGATTGATATGCAAGATAAGGTTTTCCTTATATTTTATAAACAGGAGATAGCGTGATAATGGTGATAATTTAGAGAAATTTCCTTTAAATTGGGCAAATAATTGTTACTAATTTATTATATCTGATTGGTATACATGTTATTTTCCTTTAAAAATGAATTTTATGTGACAATCTTCAAAATTTCCTTCGTCTGATATTTTTATGCTTGCGTTCAAGCAGCTATTAATGCTAATTTGAAATTAATGTATACAATAAACTAATAAGCATTTTTATTGCTTAAAAATAATAAAAATGAAACGATTTATTGAATACGTTTCTTTATATAATCAAAAATTATAGAATTCAGAAAATATATGGTAGCTGAGATTTGATTTATCGTATTTGAATTTGATTCATCTTTAGATGAGATTATCATTGTGGTATATTAGATTCTCTAAATACAAAATAATGGCATATTAGAATACAAAAATAATGATGATATATTAGAATCTCTAAATCCAAAATAATAATGGTGTATTAAAATCTCTAAATCCAAAATAATAATGGTGTATTAGAATCTCTAAATCCAAAATAATAATGGTGTATTAGAATCTCTAAATCCAAAATAGTAATGGTGTATTAGAATCTCTAAATCCAAAATAATAATGATGTATTAGAATCTCTAAATCCAAAATAATAATGGTGTATTAGAATTTCTAAATCCAAAATAATAATGGTATATTAGAATTTCTAAATTCAAAATAATAATGGTATATTAGAATTTCTAAATTCAAAATAATAATGGTGTATTAGAATTTCTAAATTTCTAAAACAGAATAATAATGGTGTATTAGAATTTCTAAATACAGAATAATAATGGTATATTAGAATCTCTAAATACAGAATAATAATGGTGTATTAGAATTTCTAAATACAGAATAATAATGGTATATTAGAATCTCTAAATACAGAATAATAATGGTGTATTAGAATCTCTAAATACAGAATAATAATGGTATATTAGAATCTCTAAATACAGAATAATAATGGTATATTAGAATCTTAAATACAGAATAATAATTGGTTATACTTTCTTTTTAATACAATAACGACTTTGAAGTGATTCCTACTTCTTAGTTTTGAAAATTCAAATTGATTTCTTAGAGGGGATAATTATTTTCTTCGCGCATAATATGATATGTCTTACTTTTTTTATAAAATGTAAATAAATAAATAATGTAATTAAATATTATTGAAGCTTTATTTCTCATTATTTTCCTTGCTGTGTAGTTCAAATGATTAACGGCAGCATTAGTTTTGATATGTTCTCAAAAACAGTGACACATATGAGTACGTTTTTTTTTAATTAAAATTATTCTGACTAAAAAAATAAAAATTAATTAAAACTCGTTCAAAATTGCTTTTACAAAAAATCTTAATAATGAAAATTAAAGAATCAGTCACTTGCTAGTAATATTTTATTCAATCTATTAATATTGCTTTATATATATTGCAATGTTATACTGCTTTATTTCACTAAAATAGAGGGGAAAATGAATTGAGAAATCATTCAATGTATCATGGCAAAAATATGTAAAATGCGTCAAAAAAATGTGTACATTTATGAAAATATTATGACATGTGTCTTGAGTGTATAAAATATTATTTCTAATTTACCACTATTTCTCAATGATCATATATTTGAAATTTGTTTTTTTTTTTTTAATAATTATAGATTTTTGAATATTTCTGGTTTGCTGAATTGTTGTCGTTATCAAAAAAATAAAACATATTGAAACAAAAAGTTTATTTTTTCTTCGCTTAAAAGAGCCGTTCTTCAAGAGGTTTAACTTTTCAGAAACCGCTTTTTTGTTTTTGTCAAAAGCGACTCCCTATTTAACGAGCTAATTTCACATTCTGCCGTAAATTGCGCCAAATTCTTCCGCTGAACCATTCATTGTGTTATCCGCAGCTTTCGATTTGACCTCGAGGCAAAACAGAACCGGTTTTTCAGCTCACTTGACCGAAAGCTTAATCGAACGTCACATAATGTCAAACATAAAACCATATTGATGAGAGAAAAAGGAGAAAGTACGATCTATGCCATCCTGACATGCCCAAAACAGTATTCACAGTCAGAAACCAAATTGCTAACGGTGAGAATTTCTATTCATTGCTAACCGTTTGAATCTCTGTTTGTTTGGTTCAAAATCTGTTTTCTTGTTATTAAAATAATTATCTAATTTATAATATGCAAATGAATAAATATAATGTTCATTAAATTTAATTAATAAAAATGCGCTTCAAACTGTACATTTTGACTTGTTTTAAAAATTTGGTTGCAGAGCATTATGCATATTTGAACTCTATTTCATACGTTATATACTAATATAAATGCGTATGAAATTTAAATTAGTATGATAATTGTATCGAAAACTTAAAGCGTAATATAAAAATAGCGAATATAAAGTATATATATATTTTTTGTTTTTATTTATATCTATTGTCGCTGCATTCTCTGAATTTATATCTATTCTCTAACCTATTTTCACTTGAAAATCTTTGTTAAAGAAAATAGAAAATATATAAATAATTTAATAATATTTTATTTATATATAAATATTTTATTATATATTAATTATTATTTATTATATTATTAATTTATTGTTATATATATAAATATTTTAATAATATATTTAAACAATATTTATAAATAAAAATAATATATAAATATTTTATTAATTCAATTTTGTGAATTTACTATTTATATAAAATATATAATGAGAAATTAACTATTCATTATAACATTTTCATGATAATAGCTTAATTTTTGAAAAAGAATTAAGTATAATCTTTATGGAAATGAAAAGTATTAAATATTTGAACCACCTTACACCGTTGTTTATTTTGTATTACGATAATAAACCATGAATTTAAATTGAAAGATTTGTTATTCTATAGAATAAAGATTCTTTTTGCTAAGAAAAACTTTCATATTTTTAAAAAAAATATATACATATTTAACATTTTTAATAACATATGTAGATATTAATATTTTTGTTAGTATACAATTTTTTATACAAGATTTCTTTTCTGTTATTTTTTAACATTTAGAAAAACGAATTTCGATTTTTATATTTCTATACATTGAATTATTGATATTTAGATTCAATAAACATTGTATTGAGATTTGGTTAAAAGTACATATTAATTCAATGTTATTATACGCTATTATATAAACATTTAATTAACTTCAGCATTATTTAAACTAAAAGTAGTATAGAAATCAGCAAAGAATATTGTGAATATCCAACTTTATTATGAATCCAGTCTTTAATAACTAACTACTAAGGATAGATTAAATGCCGATAACTTTTTTTTGCAAACTGTAGAAAATTATGTTTTTTAAACCATGGTTCTTTTCTTTTAAAATATTGTTATCACTTATCAATATGTTATCATAAATCTATAATATGTTATCTATATATCAATGTTATACCTATATCTATTAAAATATTTTAAGATATATACTTGAAAATCTGTTAAAGAAAATAGAAAATATATAAATAATTTAATAATATTTTATTTATATATAAATATTTTATTATATATTAATTATTATTTATTATATTATTAATTTATTGTTATATATATAAATATTTTATTAATTCAATTTGTGAATTTACTATTTATATAAAATATATAATGAGAAATTAACTATTCATTATAACATTTTCATGATAATAGCATAATTTTGATAAAGAATTAAGTATACTTTAGAGAAATGAAAAGTAATTAAATATTTGAACCACCTACGTCGTTGTTTATTTTATATTACGATAATAAACCATGAATTTAAATTGAAAGATTTGTTATTCTACAGAATAAAGATTCTTATAAGTAACAGTTATCCCTAGAGGGACAAATATTGTAAAGATTTATGAAATATATATGCCTTAATAAATCACAAGCTGTTTATAATATGTTATTTCTATTATGCAGATGCAATAATAGCAATGCTTGAAAAGTTATAATAAACAACTATTTCTCAACTATTTCATTATATCAACAAAAACATCTTGATTATAATTACATTTGTTTATAGCACATTGTTCTAAAAAGGATAGTCTATGAGCCTATTCAATAACTCCATTATTTGTTTTAAAACAATTGACTCTTTATGTCTTAAGCTTTTATGTCTTAAGACAAAAAAAGACAAAGCTTTAAGTATCAAATAAATATTTTTTTCGACCTTCTCTCTTTTCTAGCTGTAGCTTAATTATTTTTGAATCACATAAGAATATTAGTGTTCAAAGAGCATTAAGAAAGAAGTCTTTACATTTTAACTAGAAAGGCTTAATTTTAGATATTTTTTCTATTTATATAATTTTTTTCTACTTCTATGGGAAAAATTATAATAATGCATCATGTGTTGGAAAAAATTGAGTATTTGTATACAATTATAACTTAATCCTTCGTTAATTTCTAAATGTAGAAAAATGTTTTGATTTAGCTTTTAAATTGCTCTTATAAATAAGTATTTAATAATTTTAATTTGATCAATTTTATATTTTTTGGTGCATGTACTTTTTATAATTGTATATTCAAATTACATTATTTAAGCACGTAAAGCATTGTATACAAATTATTAAGCGAAAAAAAAAAATGATTCAAACTTTATGAAAAAATATTATAAAATTATAAAATAGAATCGTTAAATTATATATTTAACGAATTATAAACGTTATGACGTTTTTGTTATAACGTTATTTATAACGTTATAAAGAAAATAACAATAAAATCGTTATTATCAAAATTTCTTTTCCTTTCACAATTTTTACAAAATTTTTTTTTTTTTTCATATACAATTAATAAATTCTTCATATACAATAATAGTAATGTACAAATAATGCTGATAATTATTTGCTATCTTTATCAATCGGTATCTTTACTAGTTTTGTTAATCATTTTCCTTTAAATACGCCAAAGGCAAGTTTTGTTTAATTTAGCGTGAAAAGGAAGTTAATAAAATCTAACAATTAAATCTAATTTTTATTTAAAATTCTAAAAGCCCGCATTGATATTTTCTTTTTCTTACAAATCTTTTACGCTTTCCCGTAAATTATCCGTCCAAAGCAGAGATCCGAGTATTTTAATTTTATTCAAACATGGCGATGCATGTTTTTAACGCAATTTGCTCTAGGCGTAAAAAATTTAATTGACTATCAAGCGAAAGCGGACTGGTTTCTCCCCCCCCCTCTACTCTCCCCTATGTATTTAAACCAGTCGAGGTACAGGAAATCGGTATTTCTGAGTTGACTTTGGGATCTGACGCTGTTTTATGAATATTCATAAACTTTTTAATGCCGCAGCGCTATATTGACGGCTGAAATTAGATGAGTGCATAGCCCCGACTTAACATTCCTTTCTTAAGTGATTTAGATTTGATAGGTTTCATACTTCTTAATTGCACCTTTACCTTTCTGTCGTGTAGAAAAAATTAGATTTTTTTTTCCAGCGTTCCTACGAAAATTTAATAAGGAGGCGTTTTAAGAAGTTTTTTTATTTAAGCATTTTTTTTTGTGTGTTCGCTTTTTTCATCTCTTCATCCCCCTTTTTTCATATTTTATTAACAAGATGTCTAGTATGGGTATTTTTATCAACTTATTAAGCAATATCCGAAAGAAAATCGATTATTGTGTAGGGGAAATTCGTTAAGGAATATGCAATAAAGATTCTTTAGTAATTAATTGAATTTCAGATTTAGGGCAGGTTATCCATTACTATATTAGAATAGGTGACTTATCATAACATTGTCCTCTTTTTTAAAAGTATTTTGATTATTAATAATAGATGTCCTAATTTTTGTACGTTAATCAACTTTAGAATAAACATATAATTTCTAAATTTGTCTGCATGTTGAAAAGGTGATTATAAATCTACTTGTTCTAATTTACTTACTTAGAATCTACTTCGTTATGATGTACTAGTTATAATTTACTTACTTAGAATCTACTTCGTTATGATGTACTAGTTATAATTTACTTACTTAGAATCTACTTCGTTATGATGTACTAGTTATAATTTACTTACTTAGAATCTACTTCGTTATGATGTATAGTTATAAGTTATTTACTTAGAATCTTCTAGTTATAATTTATTTACTTAGAATCTTCTAGTTATAATTTATTTACTTAGAATCTTCTAGTTATAATTTATTTACTTAGAATCTACTGGTTATAATTTATTTACTTAGAATCTACTGGTTATAATTTACTTACTTAGAATCTACTAGTTATAATTTACTTACTTAGAATCTACTAGTTATAATTTACTTTACTTAGAATCTACTAGTTATAATTTATAATCTTTAATTATATTATCAACAATTGATAAAAAATAATTAGCAGTATTTTCAATTTTTGCTGGTTATAATTATCCCTCTTAATAAAAAAAGTAATTGTTTTCCCAAATTTATTAAATCAAGGCGAATTTATTAATTATTATTAAATTAGAACTGTTTTCGTTAATTAGCAATTTTTTATAACTGTGAAATGTAAAGCCAGTACAAAATAATATTAAAATTGTGTAGTACCTTATTAAATTATTAGGATTTAGCAAAGTAAGTAACAAGTCATCTATTTTAAAACTGACTGATAAAAAATATAAGCTAACGTGTATCTAAACTACTCTTATCTAATGATGTAACTATTTTTATCTAATGATGTAACTATTCTTATCTAATGATGTAACTATTTTTATCTAATGATGTAACTATTTTTATCTAATGATGTAACTATTTTTATCTAATGATGTAACTATTTTTATCTAATGATGTAACTACTTTATCTAATGATGTAACTACTCTTATCTGATGATGTGTTTTAACATTACTTTGATCATAAAATGAAAATCAAGCAACTGTACTGTAATTAAATTATGCTCAATGTTTTGCAACTATGTTTCTTTAAAATCAACATTAAATGATGTGATTATAGTTAAATCATACTAAACAACTTTAAATGGTTTAATTTAGTTTTTGAAATTTTATATGAATTATTATAATAAAACATACTTTTACAATAAAGAATTACAGCAGACAATATTTTAATTTAAAAATAATTCGATTCTACTAACTTTATTTGATAATTTTTTTAGGTAATATTTTAATAAATTTTGATAATAGAATAAAACCTGTTTAAGTGCAATGCAAAGAAATTAAACTTTGGAAGAATAAGTCAAATGAATAATCCTATTTACTAGGTGTCAACACGGGTCCTTGCTTTTCAAAGTTTTTAAGAAAAAAAAATCAAAAGTATTATTTAATAGAATCTACCTATTTCGAGAAATAGATACAATAATTTTATATTAGTTTAAAAGTAAATGTTTTAAATGCTCAAGCCAAAACATTTGATGATGTAACTTAAATTTAAAGGAATCCGTAATATTTTAGGAAGTTGACTATAGCTCATATAAAAGATTTAAACTTATATTTAAGACACTAAAATGATCCCTTTAAATGGAAATGCTCAAGATTTTAATAATTTTTTGGAATGAAAATGGAATTTATATTCTTGGTGAACGTCATTCAATAATAATGATACTTTAATTTCCATTATTTCCTGAACTATGCAGTTAAATTTGCTATTATTGGTCTCAGTGGTTTATCTTAAAAATGACTAAATCGTAGAATTTTTAAAATACTTTTTTTCAATAATTTGTTGTAAATTGTAATAATTAATATTTTATTTTATTGTTTTCCTTTATTTTATCAACATTTAAATCTAACTCTTTGTTTTTCATGATCAGAATATATATATAATTACTATAAATATTTGATTTTTTTAGTTATGTATTTGATAAATCTTTTCATCGAATAAAACTTGAAATTTAATTTTTTTTTAAATTACGAAGTCAATTTTAAATGTTTTTCAGTTATTTTTCATAGCGCATGAGAATTATTATTATTTTTTTTAAATAACCGAAGTACATCAAATTCTATACAAATAGTTGAGAAACTTCAAGAAGACATCGAGACAATATTCTATTTTCTTTTAATAAACTATTACAATTTGTAACAGTAATAAACATTTTAAAATTTAGAAAATTGAATCCTTTAATAAATGATATGTTTGAAAATGTTTTTCCATAACATATATGTAAATTTACAAAATTATAATTTTAAATACACGTACTTTTTAAAAAAAAAAAAAAAGGCACGGAATAATATTTTCTCTGAAATAAATTTATTTCTTCTCTAGTATGTGATTAATTGTGTATATATTATTTATATGCAAATTTCTGAAATGTGTGTCTAGTAAAACCAAAAATAGATTAAATAATGATACCATTTGCTACAAAATATTGCGAAAAATAAAAATTGACTATAAACATTTGACGTTTAGAGTCTTTGAAAATTAATTAACTTTTAAACATTAAGGTGCGTGAAAACCATTAAAATAACCGTTGACTAGACTTTTTTTTTCGTGTATCGCGAGGCAATTTATTTGATAGAGTCCTTCAACTGTATACGTCTTTCAGAAAGGAAACAAGACATTTCTCACAGCGAAACTGCATTTAAACATCAGATGAATCATGTGTTGAATAATTCAATAGCTTCTCACATAAAAGGAACGCTGTTGTTCTTTATGAAATGGATGAAAACGTGTTTCACTTCTTTCAACTACACTAGAAAAATCACAGAAATGTTAATGTGTATGTGACATTTTTGTAGGAATGAATTCGTTTCCAGCTATTTTTTTCTATGAATGTCATATTAAATGTTGGTCAAATTTATCTTCACTACTGGCACGTTTTTTTGAATACAAATTTGGTTCACGTTTCTTATTTGTTGATTTGTATGTAATTTCTAACGTCATATTTCGACTTGTAAGTTTATTATTTTTTTTTTTTTTTTTTTTTTTCAAAATTTGACCCTCATTTCATATTCTTACCCACGCAGTATCTAGCGTAATCGTAATTTAATGCATGCCACTCTATTTACTGGAATATAATCACAATTCATTTTTATAGTTAGATTTACGGAATTCTTTATTTAGAGTAAAAAGTTGATTTAGAATAAATGAATACTTGATATGAAAAACCTCATTTGTAATTTTAAGTAATTATAATTAATGTAATTAAAAAAGATGCTACCTTTTTTATCTTTTAGACCATCTTCTGTGTTCTTTTTGTTCATAATATTTGATTCTTGTAATGAAAATCATTCAATATTGTATTGAATTCAATAACGCAAATAATGCTTATACTAATAAATTAACAGCATAATAATAATAAATTTAAAAATGCAAAAATGCATATACATTTAAAATTTTATACATGTATGAATAAGTTTTTAAATATTGTATTGATTATGTATCCAAAAACTAATCCTATGTTTTGTTACTATTATATGTACGAGAAAAAAAGATTTATAGTAAACATTAATTTTGATATTAACCAAAATTCACAATGTTATTTTACTTCAGACTGATTTGACATGTGTCACTTTTAAAATTTTAAATATGTTCATATGTAGTCCCATGAATTATTGAAGAAATATAATACTTTTACACAATTAAATATTCTTCAAAAAATGGCAAAAGTGACTGTAATTGAATCCCTCTAAGAGTAGATCTTAATTTGCCTGGTAAACAAAGGAAATATTTCATCGCCCTTGAGGTCAAAAACAAGTCGTTATTGATCTCGCGCTAATGACGCAGTTGTCTGTATATTGATGCCAACATTCTCAGGAGTACGGGCAACTACCATCAAGTACTTAAGTCTTGTGAGAAACCCTTCCAGCCGTTTTGTTGGTGCATTTTTTTAGACACAAGAAACCGAATTCCCTCCCCTGCTATCCCTAGGCTATGGCAAAAACCCGCATGAAGTATTCCATTACTAAAAAGCCGGTCAGTTCTCAAAGATATCGCTTCCTCTGCATCAGGTGCTGTTGAGAAAAACGCGACTTATTTCAGTCCTGGTTACAGAGGGCAGTGCTCGTTTTTCGGAGGCTAGTTTATAAATAACCACACCCAAAGTGTCGCTCTTTAACCTAGATATTAATGATTTTTAAGCGAGCCTTTTTGGAAGAGTGGGGAAAAGAATTATTTGGAGATGTTCGTACCAATAATGGATCAGTGGGCTATTCATCATAATCAAGTAGTGGAAAATAATGACGAAGCCATGCGTTGAGATATATGTATTTAAAGACATTGAAATCCTAGATTAATGAACAAAGATTTAACACTTCTGGCTTCTTCACAAGGAAAAACAATCGTGTCTTCAACAAAATTCCAGATACCACGTAATTAAATGATTAGCATTAAAGGAAGAGGAATAATATGATACTGAGTAATTGATATATTGTCTAACGAAAAATTATCTGGCTTAACATTGGATTAATTTAGAAACTACTTATTAATAATTTGAAGAAGTCTAATTACTCTAAAATAAATTATAATATAATAAAATAATAAGCTTTTAGTCTGAAATTGAATTACTCTTTTCTTATTGTAAGACGTCCAATTACTCTGTTGTGCTACTGAAGTAAAAAATGTAATAATGCAATATTAAAAATAATAACATTAATAAGGATAAATTTTTATGCCTTATTAATGTTATTGTTTTTTAATATTAAAAACCGATCTGTTTTTAAATTAGGGGGAAAATATTTCCCCCTATTAATTGTTTGGTGAAAGGCATCCAACTACATAGGCACAGTAAAATTTAGATTTCTAGTTTTGGAAGCAGGAATTTAACTCTCTATGAAAATAAGGACTAGGTTAAAAGTTGGACTGAGATAATAAAATTAAGTATAATGGAATAATATTACCTCCATAAAAAAATTAAGCTATTCAAACTTGAACAAGAACGAGGATGTTTGAAGAACATGAAGAGGTAAAAAATATTCTTGCTGAATATTTAGCTGAACATGATTTAAATCTGGCATTTAAAGAAATATTTACGCAATTGAAAATGTGGCGAAAGCGACAAACTAATTGATTTCTTCAAGATGAATTCTTTAAATTCCTATAAATGTCTTAATTATATATATACATGAAATTAAGTTAAATCGATTAAAATTTAAAAATATTGCCCTATGAATAAATAGCGTATTGAAGCGAAGCCAAAGTTTTGTAAATAAAATTTTCCGCATGATTTATTTAACGGAAAAACTAAGGATTTTGTAATCTTACTTTGGATATATGCCCTCCTTTTTTCGCTTGCTTTGTTGACCTTGAAATTACTTTGCAGTTTTTCGACTGCAAGCAATTTGCAAAAGTAATTACAACAAGATGTTAGGCAATCGTATGGTGTAATGATATGGTTGCGTTAGCACAAAAAGAAGAAAAATTTTTTTCTTCAATTCTACATCCTTTGCATTACAGTTCATTTGCTGTTTTTTGGTTTTTTTTTTTTCTGTAAGATGTCCAGTATCGGTTTTCAAATGGTATTTTTTATTATTATTTTAAGCTGAGATTTCATAAAAACTCTGTTACTCATAAAAGCACGAATAAAATACACTTAAAATATATGATCAGTTAAAATATTCTATCATCTGCTGTTACACAGTAGAAACAAATTTTTAAATTTCTACCATTTTGAAAGAAGAAATGAGAAAAGGTACAAGCTATTTTATAACATGCATTTTACAGCATTTCTGAAACATGCTATTCAGATGCTATATTTGTTATTTTCAATAGTTTTTTTTATACTTACAAACATTTCTAAGTTTTTTTTTTTTCAATATTTAAAACATATTTTTACTTATGAATTTATTTCTATAATTCAAATGTTTAAAAGAAACTGTCGCAGTTATACGCACATTTTTAATTGAATATTTTGGATTAAAAATTTCGTTACAAATATTTAAATAATAAAAAAAAAGATAAACTCTCAAAGACTAACCAATTGTCACAGCATTTAATTTTCTGTGTATGAGTCGTATTTCAGGAAATTAAACGCTGTTAAGCTTAGGGTTAAAAATAATTAAAATGTTTTTTTTTTTTTTTACCAATTTTCTTAGTTTATTATAATTTTACATATTTCTATAGTTTATTATAATTTATACAGCGTTATTACATATCCATATAAAATATTTTGCAATAATAAAAAAAAAAAATCTAAATTATTCCAGTTCTTTTATTAAGCAAATTTACCACTTTTATAGTTTAACCATATCTTTACAAATGCTGAACTTTCGAAAAGCAAGAAAAATGGAACAATTTACCAAGCTTCCTTTAACAAATAATAGGCAGGTTTTTTTTAAAGAAGAAATTTAGGATATTTTTGACATTTTGGTCTTTAATGTAGTGTGTTTGTTTCTTGCAAAATTGACAGTTAGTAGCATAAAATTTTTAAATAGTGATACAGGAAATATCCCTTGGGAAAAAAAAAAAAAAAGTGTAGTTGTCTTACACTCCAAACCCGAAAGCTCCTTTTGGTGGAAAAACTATATAAACTATTTGAGATTCGCAATTGTACAATTTCATTGTTAAAATAGCTTTTTCAACACATCTTAGCCTGGTGCATTATTTTTACCGAAATTACTCATAGTTATCTATCATACAAATGGGCATGTGACATCTTCCTTCGGTAAAATAACAATCCATTTCCCATACAAAAACAAGCAACTGTACCCTGTAAGAATGTAGATGTGAAAATAATTGTCTGTCTCCACTGAGGCTGGATAGCTTGTGACTGAATGGGCTTGTGTATGTTAGGTCGGAGTGTCAGGAATCTGGGGGAGAGAGGCCTTCTCGAAAGAGGCCCCTCACCAACGATTCCTGCATGTTTTCGGAGGATTCATTTCACGACCTGACCCCTCTGCGCCTTCGGCTAGAAGATTTGGGAGTTATCACTACGCCATCAATCTCTGCCCAACATTTTTGGAAGCACCAGATTGGTTAAGCTCTTCGTATGTCAAGATACCAACACGCGTTCCGCAATTCGTTAGTATATTTAGAAACAAGCAAGTTGGGGGTGGGTTTCAGGCACTTCCCAGTTTCATTGGTTCGGGTTTTAATTGCTATAGTTGTTAAATCACAGGAACATTTACTGCGTTAATAACAGATGTTAAATGCTTTATATATTTAAACAAATAGCGTAATAAACATACCAATAAAATGTATCTTTCTGGTAAAACCTAATATTAATTATTTTGTTAAAAATGGCTTAGATCAGGGATGCATATACCTTGGCCGATACTTTTCTTGTAGCCTATCTCATCATATATTCACTAAACTTAAATATAATTAATAATTTTTTAAAAAATGTTTCTGATTTTGATGAAAAGTTAAAACAATAAATATAATACAGCTTTTAGTTTAAAATATTTATATAATATTTACTTTATTATTCATTGTTATTGTACACTGGAATATCATATTCTTTGTCAATAAAGCTCAAAGTCTAGATGTAGTATCCAGTACTTAGTCACTGTAAAAATCGAACTAAATACTAAAAATGCTTGCTAATGTAATATCCCGCATCAAATTATTAACTTTTTATTACATATAAAGAAATAAAAATTTATATATGCTAGATAGAGGTTTTTTTTCCTGTCTGTTTTTGTGTGGTTCGCCACCTTCACGTCCGTACATTTTTAGCTTTTAATGAACATTTGCAATGGATAAATGCAATAGGCATTTCTTTAATTTTCTGTTAACTATAACACTCTTCGCCTGAAGTAAACTGTTGAAATTCGAGGAAAAACGAACATAAAATAATTTTTAATAGCTCTAAATCCTTTTTAAATGATAATTTTTTAAATTGCAGTAAAAATAAAATTTATGTATTTTAATTGAACTGCTTATAGTTCCTTAATTTAAATCTATTACAGTCCAATTGAAAATCTCAGTCAAAAAAAAGAATTTAAGTTGTTTAAATGAATATTAAAAAAAAGGATAAACCTAATTATCTGGATAATCCTATTAGTTTTTGTTATTTTTTGCTCGCAATTATCTTTATTTGAAGTGAATAAAATCAAAATGAAAAAGTAAAAGAATCAATTTTAATTTAACTTGCATGTTTATTGCAGTTTCTTTAATTGCAATGAAATCGTAATAACTATGCGTTTTAGTTGAATTGTTTATAATAATTTTTATTGAGAATTGATTAAATGAGGTAAACTAGTTCGGTTCCATTAATGTTTTGAAATATCATGTTCTAAGTTGGACAAATTCAATAATATAAATTTTAAATGTAATTTCTTGTACTGAGAATATTTTTAAAAATCCATAAAAACAAGTTTTTGAAATACTCAAACGTAAAGAAGAAAACATTAAAGCTGTTCTAATTAAATCGTGATAACAGTATTAGAAATATATCATTTTTTTTTTAATATCTTTTCTCGTAACTTTCTTTCTTAAGATGAATACTTTTCTTGGAAGGATAGAGTTTTCCTTTAAGAAAAACATTGAAAAAATCAAACTCTTGAAAGCCAGAATCCTGACTAGCTTTAATTTCGAACGGGCCCCTAAGTGTGGCGGCAACCCAATACAAAGATAACATTTTGTCCGTGATCTTCTTGTTTTGATCTTTTCTTTCATTTTTTTATTCTTTTCTTGGTCTTCGTTATCTCCACTTTTCACAGTTGATAAAGAACACTTCATTCGTCTTTGCCTCCAATCAATGTCGTGGCAATGAAAGAGTGCATTTGAATAGTGTGATTGGTAATAAGAAAAATGGATCAAATGAAATGATTTGTGATTTCACACTTTTGATCTTAAAGTTTTTTTTTAATTTAGTATTCATATATAACACTTTGGAAGAAACTGAAAAGAGTTATCTTTTTAAAATGAATTGTTGAGTGGTAAATTTATTTATTTTTTTGAAATAATTATTAGTGTGAGAATTGTTGTTGAGTGGTAAATTTATTTATTTTTTTGAAATAATTATTAGTGTGAGAATTAGAATTTATTGAATATTGAAGTATTAGAATTATTTATTGAATATTGGAGAAGAGATATTAATTGAATATTGAAGAAGAGATTTATTTATTGAATATTGGAGAGAAGTATTATTGAATATTATTATTGAATATTGAATATTGAGAAGTATTAGATATTATTTATTGAATATTAGAGAAGTATTAGAATTTATTATTGAATATTAGAGAAGTATTAGAAATTATTTATTGAATATTGGAGACGTATTAGAATTTATTATTATTGAATATTACAAAAGCATTAGAATTTCACTCAATACAGAAATACATGTTGTATTCTTTCAGAAATCAATAGTTTGTTAAACTTAAATAAATCTTGCAATGTTGGAAATTTGGAAGTGAAAATATGTAAGTCACAGATTTTTTTTTTTTTTTATCTGGCGTTTGAATGTTAATATAAGGGAAATATTATCAGCCAACAAATGTTATTCAGTGATATCGTGCATAAAGTTTTCGTCGTTGTTGTTGTTATTAGTAAGAATTAATTAAAATTTAGAGATTTTGCTTGTTAAAAATTATTTAATATTTTTTATATATTGTATACTTTTCAGTAAATAAGCTATCATTTCTTAAAGAAAATTCTTTGGATTTTCATGAAATTTTCGTTTTTATAAAGTATGAGAACAGATAATGAAATAAATTTCAAAACTTTAAAATGTTCTAAAAATTAAGTTATTTTTTATCACTAATTTTGTATTTAAAAATTATCACAAAAATAAATATGGATTATTTATTGATTAACTTTGAATTCAGGCGTGACGTAAGAATTCATTTCGAATACTGACGTTATTAAATTAATTTAATTTGAAAAAAAATGTAATTAATTTGAACCGCTGATTAATTGAATTAATCTGAACCACTTTCTGTACTTCGATTCAAATACTCAGTATAAACCTGAATTGATTCCTGTTAATAGCACCCGATATTTTTGAATGCCTGCAAATTTACATTTGTTATCTCCGAATAATTCCACAACAGTGTAATTATAAACTTATTTTAAAGGGCATAACAGAACTTCCAAAAAACAGCATTTTAATTTGCAAGGGTTTTTGTGACGCCGTAGTTTTCACGTGTTTGTGTACTCTGGCTTAGATGAACCAAATATAAAAATAAATATGGATAAGTTTTTAAGAATTTCTTTAAATTACTTTACCTACGCATAACACTCCTCTGAAGCAAATAATATTTTTTGTTTTTCGATTCAATGATTTAATTAAATATTTAATTTATTAATTTTTCTGCACCCGATATTTAACAATTCCTGTGAATTTAATTTAGTATTATCTCTTAATTCCCACAACAATTGAATATTGCAGAAGTATTAGAAATTATTTGAATATTGCAGAAGTATTAGAAATTATTTATTGAATATTGCAGAAGTATTAGAAATTATTTATTGAATATTGCAGAAGTATTAGAAATTATTTATTGAATATTGCAGAAGTATTAGAAATTATTTATTGAATATTGCAGAAGTATTAGAAATTATTTTATTGAATATTGCAGAAGTATTAGAAATTATTTATTGAACATTGCAGAAGTAGTATAATTTATTTATTTAATATTAGAGAAGTATTATAATTTATTTATTTAATATTAGAGAAGTATTATAATTTATTTATTTAATATTAGAAAGTATTATAATTTATTTATTTAAATTAGAGAAGTATTATAATTTATTATTGAACATTAGCAAAGTATTAGAATAAATGAAAATGCGTTGTTTTCGAATTCAAGTCACACTTACCAAAGTCATTCGCCCACATTAAATAAAAACATAAAATACTATATTAACTTTCGTAACGTAACGTCAGCAAACTTTTACCTATTTACTTTCAGCAAAAAGCTCCAGACGCTAGAAAATATTTATCTTAAAAGGAGACATTGAATAAAGAATTCCAAGTTAAAACTTCAAAGCGAAACGGTATGTAAATAGGATTACGCGTTGATTTGTATTTGTTACCCTTTTACATAAAGCAAATGAAGAAGTTGTATTAGCCAAGCAATCTGTACAGCCACCAGACCAAAACCACAGAATCGCATCCGGTAGGTAAGCGAATTTCTACGCACGTTTCTTCTCTTTTAATTCTTGTCGTAGGGTACTGACACAAAGTGATGTATCACCTCCAAGACATTAATCCGTCGTTCACTCTACAAAATGAATCCGGAAATTTGAAAACTAATTTAGCCAGAGTCTTTCTTGCTGACAACACATCTTCTGGGCAAGTGAGCAGCGCTGTTGCTGCATAAAAGTTGCTCTCTCAAATCATGCCAATAATTTATTACTCCTTGAACTTCGGTCTGAAGTTAGCGATTTGGGAGATTCGCTTCTGAACGGGAATCTAAATGGGTTCCCAGAATCTATCAAGATTTAGACAGTCGGCGAACTTCCCAAACTTGGGGCTCCGTTATTGACCCATTCCAGGAGTGCATGCTGCCCTTCAAACTCAACCTCAGTCAACATTTAATTGATTTGAGTGTTACACAAGATCAATTATTATGTATAATTTTGAATTCCTTTGTTTAGGACAACAATCCCTAGCTTGTCAAACTGTCTCAAATTTAGTTTCAAAGTAAATGAATATTTTCTAATAGTAAGGAAATATAATATACCATTTTTTTTTTTTTTTTTTTTTTTTTTGTGCGCAAGTGCTCAAAACATTTATTTTAAAACGCGTTTTAAAATTATTTATTAATAATTATTAAACATAATTATTAATAAAATAATTAAACTTTAACTTAAACGTAAAATTTAATGTGTTAATTATTAAGTTTACTTTGCACCAAAGTATAGTTTTCTGCTAGAATTTAAGATGAATGGGGGAAAAAAATCACGTATTTGAGTTATTCTATACATAATTTGGGATTAAGTGTTAATCATTAATAGCAATTGAAATAATTAATAAAAACACATAAAAATGTATGTAAAATTGTTTACTATGTAAAAATTTGAAAAGTGAAAATAGTTCATAAAAGCTTAGGAAACATTTTTATCATGAAAAGAAAAATCCTTTTTGGTAACATCAGAAGTAAAATCTGTAATAAAAACCATCAATCATTGATTATTGCTCTTTCAGTCATGAACATATTTTAAATGTTTTTTAATAATCGCTCAACTAATTCCATAAAAACGTAAATTGTGTTACGCACTAAGTAGAATCATCGCCACATTTAAAATAAACTAACGTATAATACAACAAATAAAGCATCAAATCTGAATTATTTCATTAATTCCGTTTAATAATAATTTTTCCGAAAAATTTGCCCACTTTGTTTAGTTAAGAAAAGCATTTAACAGAATTTGTACATAATTTATGATTTTTTTAACTAAAAAAAATGATCGCAATAATTAAGCAAATTGCGAGTTCAAAGGGGTCGTTTGCATGTTTAGTTTCAATCCTGTATTTACAAATAATGCTGTTTTTAAGTTTGTTAAGAGATATGGTGATTTCAGATTCACAAAGAAAATTGAATTTTCATTGTAATTGTAATAAGTACAAAAATTGTAATGTAATAATTAAAATGTAATTGTAATAAGTATAAACATTTAAATACACATCTTACTTCTTATATGGATAAAAAATTATTTTTGTTAAAAACTGTATTTGGAAGAATTTTGTTTTATTCAAAATTTTGTATCGTTCAAAACCCATTTGGAATAATTTCTGTATTGCTCAAAAACAGCACACACGGAACATTTTGTTACATAGTGTATATAGTTTTATAGGAAACAATTATAAAGTTTCGATTTAAATAATAATGGAGTAATAACACTTCTATGGAAGCTACTATATAATATTTTGGGTTAATATTCCACTGCACGGTGATTTAATTTAAATATTTCCCTTCATTAATAATGTGAATGTGTATGCTCGTTGAGTTCCCTCATCTCAAATGCAATCTCATCTAATTAGAAACGAAAACGCGATGAATTTCGACGATTTTGAGTTTTAATGAAAACTCTGCGATGAACCGATCAGTGCTGTGATAAGTTTGGAACGATGAGAGAAAGAAAAGTCGAGCAATTGAATGGACTGTTTGAAGAAACTAGAGGGAGGGAGTGTCAAGACAGAAACGTGCAGGGCTATTAATCATCATGATTACTTTAAATGAAATAGGCCGACAACCAGTGACATAATGTGAACCGTAATAATTAATCACGCTGTGAGATCAAGGGGTCATTTGCATGTTTAGTTTTCAGTCCTGGGATTTACAAATAGCACTGTTTTTAGATCTGTTCATTAAGTCTTGGAATATCTACGAATGGTACCACGGTGAAGAAGAATATCGTACAAATGTATAAATATTTACAGATGCAATATAAAAAAAATAAAGTGTCAAATGAAAAAAAAATTCTTGATGAACATTTGATGACTTGTGAATAAAAATTAAACCTTAAAATTTCATCGTGTAAAATTGCAACGTTTCTGCTACCCTCTTTTTATTTGACTATATTTTGCTTTTCATTTTTGGTGGATGAGTAAATATATATTTTTTTAATCTAAAAAATTATCCGCATTGTTGATTCCGAAATTTGTTCTTAATGGATTTGGCTATCATTTTAATGATGTTACTCATTAAAATAATATGATTACCATCATTAAAAAATAAACAAAATATTTCTTTTAATGTCATTTTATTTTTTATTTTTGTATAATTTGAAATTATGAGCTTTATTTCCTTTTTATAAATAATACAAGTGATTTTATTTATATATAATATATATGTAGATTTTTTCAAAGTTAACTACATATAATTTAAATTTTTGGACAGTTTTTAATGTTCGATTATGCTTAAAATAATCAAATTTAAAACTGTTCAAAATCAAATTTTGAACAGTTTTAATACTTTTTTTTTCTGCATATTATTTAGCAATCAAGCTGATACACTTCTTTAATCAGTATAATGAATATTAATAAATTTATATTTATCTGTTTTATTCTATTGTTTTTTTAACCGTTCTTATCTTTCTTTATTATAACCTTTTTGTTTTTCTTTCAATATGATGTAAGCAAATATTGATTTCACAATGAATTTTTCAAGAATTTATCCCTTTTAGCTTTGAAACGTATGGAAAAAAAACCTATTTGAACAAGATTTTCTTTTTCCTTTTTTTATAAATATTATATGCTAATGAATATTCAATTTGTATAAAACTTTTTTCATTTATCAGGCAGCGAATATTCGGTGAATTCAAAATTATTATCTTGAGACCCTTCAACTAAGGATAACTTATCTTGCTGTATTGAATGGCAATTTAATTAGTTAGCAGTTAATTTTCCTTGTTATTGCTTGGACTTTAAAATTATCTGTGCTAATTTCTCATTAACTATACAATTCAACAATTTGATAAAAAAAATTTAATGCCCGTACTTTAATTTTTTTAAAAACTAATTTATCTCGTTTTTAATTAAATATTCATATTTTTCTAGTCTACCAATGAAAAAATAAATATGTATTTCACGTGGAGAAATTTGATCTATAGCGCTATGAATCTATATTTTATCTATAAGACTATGAATTATTCATTTTCAGTATACCATTTTTGTTCAAAATTTTTACTACTTTTGAAATCTTTCAAATACATAAATAAAGTTAAGAGATTTCGTACTTTAAATACAATGAAAGTTTTAATGGTTCTTAAAATGAAGCTACAAGTTATATTAAAAAAATAGCAATGTCGCTTCAAAACAAAATGCCGAAGTTTAATTTTCATGTAATAAGGCACAGCAGATGAAAAAAAAAAAAAAATGCTTGATCAACTAGAGCACGTCTTCAGAGGCATTTGTATTCATGCATGTTTCAATTTATGAAGTAAAATTTTTTATTTTAAACTTCAACAAGTTTTAACACAAGTTTTATCAGTTCTGTTTTTTAATAATTTAGGTCATGTGGTTTTTTTACAAAATAAAATGCTCTTATTGATTATTTTTTTTCTATATAAAATAACAGACAGTGATTTACTGTAAACTTAACACTATAAATAACGTTTGAAAAAAAAAATTTTTTACATCTGAAATTGGTAAATATTGATTTCATAACAATTCTAAGCGACTTTTACTTTGAAACAAGCGCAACAGTTCTATTTCAACAATGTTTCTCTTTTTTTTATAAATACTTTTCTATTCAATCTATAGTTGTTTTCATTTAGTAGACCACCACATTTTCGATGATATCTGCTAAATTATATCTTTCAGAATCATCAAAACAATATTGTATTCTGTACTCATATTCAAGTTCGAATCTTGGCGGTATAATGGATGTTTGTTAGTGGTTCGGAATCCATGCTAAACTGAAGGTCCCGGTCTAATTAGCCTAAAGTATGCACAAAATAACAGTAGAGCGATAAACCAAACCTTGAAATAAATGAAAATGACGCTGAATTATTTTAAACTATCTACAGAATATTGTATTCTATACTCATATTAACCAAGTACGGATTCCTTACTACCCTTTTTTTTAAATATTAAAATTTTGTCATGACTTCTAAAGAGTCTTATATTAAACTTGTTGATACCCATTTAACAAAATCATTACCGCTTTAAAAAAATGAAAACACTTTATTTTTCCTTTCCAGTCAATAGCCAACTACAGATTCGATAGCATTTATGAATTAATCTTTCCTTTTTTCTACCTCTCCAATAAAATCGAAATCTCCTCTTCTGGCCAAGAAATCTGTTGATTGATGCCCACGAGAACATTTCTGTGTCCAAAAGCAGTCTCGCGTAGCGGTCGATAGTGGTTGCGACTGTTTGGACAAAAAGAGCTCAACAATGGGAGATACATCCACTTTAATCAACCACAAATAGTAGTATTTTCTCCCACAGCACTTTCCGCCGTAATTGTGGGTAATCCATTGTTATTTGGTGGTGGTTTTCTTTTTTCCGCGCTATCATTCTCTGGGTTGTGATGAGCTCAAGACAGTATCTATAGACCGGATCTTGTTTTTCTTGTCACTTCACCTTTTTTCCTTCTTCTTTCAGGCGCTTAATGATTGTCCGCAACAAAATGGAGCATACTTTGCGAGTAAGCTGTCTGTCCAAGGATATTGCTGGGACTACTAAGGTGTCAAGTGTATAATGAGACTCGTCTAAAACGCGTCGGTAACTCGAATAATTGCATGCATCAAGCTTTATTGATGGCATCTCAATGAAATGATTGCACAATGGAACTTAGATTGTAAATTTGTAATACAATAACCTTAAATCCAGAATATTGCAGTAGAAAGAAGTAGCTTTGTGTAAATTCGAATGTTTACGACTAAGCATGATTTAAATTTTCTTTTTAAAGCGGCCTAAAACCTACATTTGTTTATCACGAGTTTATCATTATTTTGAGTTTCACTAATTTTATTTAGTTAACAATTAAAAAAATGTTAAAACGTGATTAGCATTTCTAATTCTTATCCGCATTTTTAAATATTAAGAAGTTTAAATATTGTGGTTAAAAATATTCAATTTAAATCATAGTTTCAATACACTGAAATTGTGTATTTTTTATGCAATCTAGTATTGGATGATTCAAGATTTTTATTTCAAAAGTGATATTTAATCGAGTGCTAATTTTATTTGGTTAAGAAACACAGAATTTTTAATTCTTAACCGTGTGTTTCAATTATTAAGTTTAAATATTGTGGTTAAAAATTCAATTTAAATCATAATTTCAATACACTGAAACTGCGTACTTTTAATGCAATTTAGTTTTGGATTATTCAAGATTTTTATTTCAAAAATGATATTTAACGGAGTGCTTGAAATACATAACAAACATAAATTAATTTACTAACTAGTATGCTTATTTAAAATATTCTAAAAAATTATAATTTACATGACAACATAGGCTAAAAATTTTTTAATAATTGTGTTATATGAAAATCGATTTCTATATTAAAATATTTAGATGCAATAATTACATCAACTAAAATTATTATGGTATTTAAGGGGTTTGTTGACTTCAGTTGATTTGTTTTGTTCTATTGAACAAACTGTATAAATTTAGCATTATCAGTATTTTGAAGGAACTATTTACGTTTGTATATTATTAGAGGATTACTACTAGAATAATATAATCTTCATATAATTAATTAGTGATTTCTTTTAATAGCTAAATGGAACAACTGTAACATCATAAAAAAAATTAAAGTTAAAATGACAAAGAAATAATGAAAATGCTGGAAAGATTGAAAGTAAAATCTAATTGTCTAATTGTACGAGTCCGACTATAATTGCTCGTGTTTAGAAAAATAATTCAAATACTTTCATCGTGAGCTCCTCTAAAAATAGTGCACTAACTTATCTACAAATGATTAATGGTTTTAATAACCTGTTAACGCTAAAATAAACAACTCTTTTATGATATCCTATTCTTGGACGTGAAACTAAACGCTTGGAGCAATGAAAGATTTATTATGTAGCTTCAAAATAAAATAAGAAATGTAAGAATCTGTGAGGATATAGCTCATTTAAGACGGTAAAAAACCGACTCTGTGTTCTGGAGGTTCCCACACGCTTCTGACTGTTGGATGCAGTCCAATATCTTCTTGGATGTGCCACTGAAATGCTTCAACGCTTGTTCTTGCTGTTTCTGTCGGAACCAGTGCTCAGATCTTGAGGTCGGGACGTTGATGATACCACCGAGAGACAATCCTTTGACTTCTGGAACAGGAACATCTTTCATTTGTCTTTCCCATTATCTTCTCTGAGACAAAGAACTTACAAGCAATCTTTCGGCACCTCATGCGCATATGCAAAAAGAAAAAAAGCACCACATAAATATGTAAGGTAGCATGAAAGCAAGTGAATAATGTTTATCAGATGTTTAGAACAACTTGGATTTTCACTGATAAATATAATTAATAATTCACATCCCAATTTTCGAATCTATGACAGACTTTATATGTACACATACTCCGATGTAAATGAATTTAAATTTGAAGGTTTCAATTTTTATAGGTAACGAAAGTGTTCTCTATAAATAAAAATTAATGCAACAATACACTTCAAAAAATCATTCATTTTCACCTTTTTTTTTGGTAATCAAAATAAGAGTTTAGAATCGTTAATTTAATACCATTTCTTTTAAATTTCTTGAATCAAAATTATAAGAAAAATCAATACTGGTATGAGGAATGAATATCATATGTATTGTGTGTGTCTGCAGGGGATTCAACGGTCATGGAATAAGTTCTAAGGGTGGTACTGCTTATTAAAACATACATTAATCTGGTATAGGAATGTATGGTCGAAAGTGACGCTTTAAAGCACGAACACACACACACACACACACACACACACACAAATTCCTTATTTACAACATCATTGCAAAGTGCTTCCTTTATTCAATATTTATAATAAATGCTCGAAACTGCGACCATCAACAGTAATACATGCTTGGTAGTGTCGAAGGAGTGAATGGCAAGCGAAGATGCTAGGCATTTCGAACACGCTTGCAGCCGCAATGGATAGTCGAGCAACAATGCCCTCAATTGAGTCTACTGGAGTCTCGTAAATGAAATACAGAGTAAGAATAACATAGAGTGCTCATAGGGGTTGTCAACCTGAGAACTCGTCAAATGACGGATATCAGTTGGGGCGTTGTGCTTGGCTGTTGGAAGAAATTCGTGTGAAAATGTATTCGTTCTTTAACGCGTCGATTCCGACCATACATTTCTACAAAAGTATGTTTCAATAAGCTGTACCACCCTTTAAAGTTTTTGTCCATGACTGAATCACTCTCTCTATACATAACGTACTAGTTTAAAGGTGTTATGTGCATATTTTTATGATCATGGATACTTAATAGAAAACGTCCCTTCTCTGCCCATAATAAGTTTTAATTATTAATACTTCTTATGTTGTTAGATTACTTATATATAGTAGATTTTTTTTATTTCAAAGGGTTTTTGGGGAGGGCTTGATTAAAATTAAAATTCTGTTTACAAGAATAATAATTAAAAACCGTCAAAAAATTTTTTTAATACTTTTTTCCCCTCCTTTATTTTGTTCATAACTATCATTATAACAGTAATATATCCCTGAAAATTCAATCGGAAAATTCTTCGTATCTTCGTAGAACTAAGGTAAAGTTATCAATTAATATTTCACATTTTCGTATGCATTTGCATACATAATGAAAAAAATATTATGAATATGCAATTAAAAACTGTTCAAATGAATTAATATTTTGAATTATTTTCTTCTGGGAACTTATGTTCAACACATAAATTTTATTTCCTCTCTTAGTAATTTTAAATTTTCTGAATGATGATAAATAAGTTCCTTTCAAACACGAGTTTCAGAAGGCATTAAAATAACAAAAGGTTCTTTTTGTATTCGAGTTCTTATTGTTAGCGTGATGTCTTTCAGATGAGGGCTAAAGGTTATAAGTTCGAGTTCATTGCTAAAAAGAAATTTATGAAGGACTTTAGAGCATTTTTGTCGATTAAGAAAATCGCCTTCACGAATGGAATAGTCAGAATAGCATCTCGAGAAATCTGCATTTCAAATTTAGAAATGAATTCTTACTGGAAGTCATAAATGAAAAGAAAAAAATTAAATTAGCAAGAGGGTCGTTCCTTATATAAATTTATGTAAATAAATGGGAATTCATGGCAATTTTTATTTTAAATTTCTGTTTAATGGAAATATATAACTTAAAATCATTTCATTAAAGTATAATTTCTATTTTCTAAATGAAATATTATTATAAGTGTTCAAGTATCATGATTAATTATGAAATAAATAAATCAAGTATCATTTCTATTTTTGTTCAATTGGAATATTTAGGATGTTAAGAAAATATTACTTTTAAAAGATAACTTCTAATTTTCTTTTAAGTTTATAAACAGTCAAATTTTAAAACTTATTTCAGTTTCATAAATATGTTTTAGAGTAGTTTTTAGAATTTCGTACATCTTTTAAAGTGTGACACTAAATAATATAGAGTTGGCGTAATAGAATTTCGTGTTCAATCTATTAATTTTGGTTTATTCGGTTAAATCAACTCGAAGATGATGAGAGATATTTAAAATTTGGTATTAGTGTTTAACTGTAACAATATCTTTTCAGTAACTAAATAGTATAGTGAAAAGTTTTTTCATTTAACTCATCCTTTTAGTTTTTATGTTAAAGTAAGATTTTTAAATGGGATTTAAATAAATAGAAAGATATGGAAAAAAAGGTTCTAGATCAGGGAGACGCAGACCGCAATTAGCCGATGGTTTTTTTTTTTTGTAACTTTCGCCATCATATGTTTTTTTTTTTTTTTTTAGTTTATACAATATAGGTTTTTAAAAGATTTTTGGGTTTTCTTGAAAGATTAAAAACAGGACACATGATTCGGCTTTAGTTTAATAAAAATAAACCTTTTAATATTAGAAAAATATTTTACTCAATGTCTTCTATTTTATTGTAGACTATATCGTTTGTCAATAACTTTTTAGTCTGGCCTCTAATCTCTGTCAACATATTTTTATCTTTACAAGCCCAAAACATGCCCCCAAAATTTGTCCAATTAAAACTGAGCTAATCAAAATGTATTATTTAGCGATAAACACATCTATCTATTTATCATTATCTATCTATCATAAAATGCAAAATTATTTTTAGATCTGATTATAAAAAGCAGAGTCAAATGTGCTATAAAATATTGACTATAAACCAAGCCTACGAAATTTATGAAATATCATGTCTTAAATTATTTTCTCTTCATTATATTATTTAAATTTGTATTATTACCGACAAATAATATATGTTAGATAATGCTCAAGGCATTTTTTTTTTGTGCTGTCCGATGCCATGTTTCAAGGAGTACATGCAGCTCGTGGGTTTCACAAGTGTGCGCCCTCTGTTAGTTGAAAAAAAAAATGTCTTAATTGAGCATGCGCCATGAGATAACTGCAAAATTATTTTGGTGTTCCCATAAAGCAAAATTTTATTTGCGATTAAACAAGTGCAAAATCACTTAAGTAAATCGATTTTCAGTTTAATTGGGGAAAATTGAAAATCTATTATGTTTTATGCCTTGTTTATTTTTAAATGCTTAAATGTCTTCAAAAGGATCCAGTTTTTGAGTTTTTAAGAATAGAACATGCTTATTTTATTCAAACTATCCCGGGACTATACAAGCTGACTGACTGTAAAGGAAAAATTAGCTCATTATATGCTAGTTTTTAAATTTATGATGGGTGCTTTCTTTTTGGTTTGCAATAATAAAGAGAAACTTATGGAATAACTTTTTTAGCTTTTCAATTTCTATAAAGATAAGATCTTGCAAATTTAGCTGTTAATAGGGATAAGTAAATTTTGCAATGTACATTAAGTCATTTTTAATGCTACCTAAAAATTTTAAAATAATTAAAATTTTAATTTTACTTTTATAGATAAGATTTTTCATGTTAAAATAATCTTACTGATTTAATTACTCCAGAAAAAAATTACATAATTTTTATCTCTTACTTATTTCTTTCCATTTCGGAGATTTTTTATAACCTTACAGAAATATAATTCCTACTTTTATTGTTTATATTATTAATAGAGACAGTTGATTACTACAGTTTCATCAAATCTTATGCATTTTTTTTTTTTTGAAAAGTTTAAAAAAAAAAATAGGTGGAAAAAGTAAAATTAATTAGGTTATTAAAATATAGTTAAATGAATGAAGTTGAAAGAAACTTTCAATTCAGTTATCTAATTAAATGCCCCTCGCTTATTTAAATTTAGACTAATTATCTTTCAAGATATTTAATTATTTCTAATGATATTAAGAAGTTCGTTTTGCTTTGTATAAACTAATTTAGTTACCCCCAAAAAAAATTACACAATTTTATTTATTCCTTATTTCTTTCCATTTAGGAGATTTACATTATAACCTTACAGAAATATTATCATTACTTCTGCTATTTATTGTTTATATCATTAATAGAGATAGTTAGATCGAATCTAATACATTTTTTTTTGAAAAATTAAAAAAAAAAAAAAACGGGTGAAAAAAAATATAATTAGGTTCTTAAAATATAGTTAACAAATTTGAAGTTGAAAGTAACTTTCATTCATTTTATTTATTTATTTAATTAAAATTTCACTCGCCTTAGTTAAATTTGCACCAATTATCTTTCAAGAGATATAATTACTTCTAGTGATATTAAGAAATATAAGATACAATCGTCTTGTAAATAAAAAAATATATATATAATTTTTTACTTTTTTAAGTTCATACAATCCTTTTGTTTTGTATAAACTAATTTAGTTACCCAAAAAAATCTACATAATTTTTTTTATTTTCATTTAGGAGATTTACATTATATCCTTACTGAAATATCATTCTTATTTTTACTATTTATTGTTTATATCATTAATTGAGACGGTTGGTTTGATATAGTTTCATCAAATCATGTATATATATATATATTTTTTTTTGAAAAATTAAAAATTTAAAGTAAAATTTTTTTAACTATATTTTAATAACTTAATTGTAGTTGAAAGTAACTTTCATTCATTTATTTATTTATCTAATTAAAATTTCACTCGCCTTAGTTAAATTTGCACTAATTATCTTTCAAAAGATTTAATTAATTCTACCGATATTCAGAATCGTTAGATGCAATTGTTTTGTAAATAAAAAAATAATAAAATTTTTTTCACTTTTTAAGTTCATACAATCGTTTTGCTTTGTATAAACTTAAAAAGAGTTAAATTTGATAATCAGAAACTGTTCTCCTGAAGTAAAATTTAAACCGATTTATTCTTTTTCTGCTGTGCTTTGCAAAAACAAACTCTATGTTTAAAGACATTCCATATCTCCATCTCAATCTCTGAGCATCAGTCCGCATCCTTCCTAACTGTGCAAGCAATTATTTTGACTGCACGTAAAATGCAGATTTTAAGATTTCCTCGACATATTCATTAATTAACGCTGTCACTAAAATGTCGGAAATCATGCAGGTGCTAAGTTTAGAAATGCTTTCTTTTACACGTAGTAGTCACGAACCTTTTAACATTTGCAACGTGTATGAATCCCTGCTGAGCTAACTGCTTTGCTTTATTTTTACACACCTCTTGTGCAACGCTTTGTTTCTAACTCGTTAAAATTGAAACTTTATCTCGTGTAGTTATCAGAGAAAAAAAAAAAGGTGCGGCCAAATTTAAATTTGCTATTCTGGGGGGATATTTGTCAAATTATGCGTACCTGTGTCCATGGTTTACGCAGTACAATAATCTAAAATACTGTTAAACTTATCAATTTCTCATTAATATTTATTACTCAGGTGGATTTTGAAAAAGATTCGATATTGAAAAATGTTTAGTTGGTAATATATTGCTTATAATATATGGTTAATTTATTCAATTCCGGGTTTAATATAAAGTAGATTTGCACAGTATTATATCCTGTACTGAAATAAAATTCGTAACATTCGTATTCGTATTTTGTTTTCTTAAAAGAATTTTTTTTTCTTGTAGAATAGTATCTTTTTTCGTGGGAATTGGGGTTTTAGTCATTCCGTCACTTCATTTTTTCTAGTTCTAAATGGAGATAAAAAAAAAAATCTTTTCTATAAAATACAAATTAAGAACTCACCCATTTGAATTAATTCTTAAAGTAAAGAAATATTTTAATACTTAGTTTAAAATTATGCTGAAAAAGTAACGGCTGTGATGATATTACTTCAATACATTATGGTGGGTATGACTGCATTCTTTGAATGCGTAAATTTTATAGTCAAGTATTTCAATAATCAAATAGTAAAAACTACTGTGCTCAATCAGTACTTTAATTAAAACTATACATATTTACTCAAAACAAAACAAGTACTGAATAAGAAAATTTAATAACTTGCTGATTGAAATACGTATTTATAAAACTATAATGGAATAAAATGCAGGTTCAACTTTTAAAGAAACTGATCAAATCTTTTTTAGGATACAGAATATTTAAGCAGGAATTTTTATGTAATTATTTTTTTCTCTTCAAATTGAATTAAATACAGTTTTTCGCTTTTTTAGTACTATCCGAATAGAGATTATTCATAATAATGGTTGTGATAAATCTTTTGGGATATAAAATATTAGAACAGTCAGACTTTGTCGCTTGAGCTATTAGATAGCACCAAGTCCTTGATCTTCGGCAAGCAGACTGGCCAGGAAATTCAAATTATCCACCATACCAGTTAGTTTAAACAACTTGAAATTTATGTGACATTAATAGTTACCATGGAACTTCTCAAATAATTTCAAAAAAATAACTACCTCCTAAATAAAAGTAAAGTTACGTTATCTTTCCGACTTCATAAAACGACAGACAGTAATATAATATGAAACGCGAGACAACATTCAGGAAAACCCTTTCCAATGTCAAAAGCACTTCCTTTTTATATATTTTACCTTTAATGAGTCGCCGAATCCCACGCAAAGGTGAATTGTGTACAGACGTTTGTATAAACTTATCTTGAAAAATAAGAAGGGAAAAAACGTTCTTATCATTGCTACGTGATCCATTAAGCAAATTTATTGCTCCAACGGGACAACAACCAAATCTTTGGAAACAATGCTTCGTTAGCTTATAGCTCGAGAATTGAATTGCTAATCGGCTTGTAGCGCAGAACTCCACAGGTTAGGGGGATGATAAGGCCGCATGTTCTTTTATTCAGGCAGGTTGGTTTGATATCTCGTCTTCGACTCGTCACAAATCACTCGGAGTGTTC
This sequence comes from Caerostris extrusa, assembly GCA_021605095.1. NCBI lineage: Eukaryota > Metazoa > Arthropoda > Arachnida > Araneae > Araneidae > Caerostris > Caerostris extrusa. The sequence goes on from BPLR01007840.1 coordinate 132,411, forward strand.
CAATGACAGGTGGTCCATTTGGTTTGTCTCTTCACCAAGGCGTAACAACTACGATAGCAAAGTTAATGACTGCGTTATCGGTGGATTCGGAGGTTATATCTCATGATAATATGAAAATCCTTAACTTTATGCGTGTCCTTTTCCTTTTATGCGTGTGGTAGCGAGACCGCCTCATCACGATTTCCTGTGAACGAATGGCTTTTCCCATCTACCTTACTCATACATGAATTGATTTCTCCTGGCTTGGAGATTTTGGAAGACTTTTTCCGTGATTTTAAAGAGTCGCAAGGGAGTGATTTTCAATGTCGGTAATTAGTACTTACAAATCTGATTTGCGCTCCGCAGTAGCAACGATGAATAAAATAGGATATAAAAATGTGTAATAAATCAAACATTCGTTTCACGCCAATCAACATTTAAAATGGGGTCCATAGATGTGCGTGTTTTTAAAGTATAAAAAGCTTGTGGAAAATGTGCCGATGCATAACGTACAACGAAACAAACAATTGCACGAATTCTATTGAGGCATTGTGAAAAACAGCTACGCCTCTTTAGCTCAATTGAAGTTTGAAATGCTGCATAATGAAAAAAATGAGGTTTAAATAATCTAACATCTACATTCTTTGACCACAAAACATGTTCATAGTTGGATACACATTATTTTATAGAATTTTTCTCACTTTTATTGGTAGATATATAAGTATGTAATTATCCATTACATACGTATATATTTTATAATTATCAATTACATGCTTTTTATTAACTTATGCACTATTAATTCGTGATGTATAATCACAATTTTATTTTATTTTTCTATTTAAAGTATGCAAATAATAATGTAACATATATTCTATCGTGTGTTTAACTTATGGTAACCATAAAAAGTTCATTTTAATTTTCAGAGGCAACGTACGTAGAACAGAATGTATTGAAAGCATTCAGTTTGCTATTAACAGCACTACAAACATTCATTTTTCAGAAAATGACGAATCTTTTCTGATTTTGTTGCTCAATTGAGTTTTTTTTATATAAATGTTTGCAAATGTCCTCATAAACACCGCAGTTAATATATAAGACCAAGTCATAGAATAAAACACCTTTTCATTAATAATGTAGAGTTTTGAAATTTTGAACTTTTTCTAAGTTGTTTTCTTTGAACTAATGTAGATAATTTTATTACATCACCAACTGGTAAAATATGGTTTTACAGATAAGCATAGGTATTACATTATATTCCATATGTAGTTTTGTTACAACTTAAAAATACAGTAAACTATAAAAAATTAACATTAAAATATTGATAAAATTTTTAAGCATATGTAGTATTAAAGGAAGTAAAGAACTAAATGTTACTGGAACATGAACAGCACATTGTGGAAAGCAATAAAAATTAATCCAGTAAAAGTAAAAAAAAAATAGTTTCATAATGTAATTAAGAACATGATCATTTATACTAACTAAATTACATTTTTCTTTCATATTGTGATAAAATGAATCAAAATATTTCTGTTTGAATAATAAAAAGTACACTGTGAATAAGAAATTAAAAGTCTCTATTCAAAAGGGAAGACTATTAAAATCGGATTAAAAGTCATAACGGTAGGTGTTTAGTATTTGTTTTTCAAAAGGATATTGAAAAAAGTTTCGTTGGTGAAATCAATGAAACAGCTTCTAGCGTATCTTGGTCTTTTTACAATTAGAATAAGTGAAGAAAAGGGTTTGTTTTCTTTTCAACAGTTGTGAGAAAGAAAGCAATGTTTAACTAAAAGTTAAAGCATATTTTTTTCTTTCAACATGATTTTTCTTAAAAAACCATTGTTGAAATATTGTCTTAAAATAAAATAGAGATAATCTTTTCAACAAATCATTAAAAGAATGTATAATTGATTAATAAACCAATTAAATAACGAATAATATTTATAAAAATATTTAAAATAATTTTTGAATCCCTTATAGCATTTGCCTGATAATATTTTACGTAAAATTTCTATGAAATATTAAAAATCAATTTTCAATTACGAACACTTAATTTCAAACATGTGCACTGAATTTATATTTATTATGCAATATCCATAGTAAACCAGTAAAATTTCTAAAAATTAGGATGTAAAGTAAAAGCGCCATAGAAATCTTTACCTACGTAAATTTTTACACACTAAATTCAAACGCACAATAATAAATCACACATCTGAAGGTAGGATTTCTATTAATGCGTGCTGATTAACAATAATACCAGTAAACTGGAGACACTACATTTAAACCAATTTAGCACTACATTCAAGACGAATCTGAATTGCTTTGCTTGGAAATCTCATGATTGATGTACCTTGCAACAATTGAGTAATAAATCTTGTAATTATTTAAGTTGTCTAATCAATCGGTTCGCACATACGTTCTTATGGAATAGATGATGGACAATTCAAGTTCAATTAGAACAATCTGACTGGAGTCAATGAAAAGAAGTCCGTCATTTAGGACCTAAAGGGATGTTTCTTGATCCATGTCCTTCAGATCAATATATGATTGATGTAAGTAGCGTATAACTAGAAAAGACTGCGTACTTTGCGGGTGGTAGACATAAGGTTTCTGTAACGCTTTCTGCGGGCCGACACAACTAATGAAGGAATGATTGAACGCTGGAAGACTCCAATTATTTCAAGGGCTTTCTTTCTGTTTTTGATTGATGTTTCGAAATTATCATTTATCGCCGTGCAAGTTCGCACATTGCTTACATATTCACGCAATCAGGATTAATGGTTCGGCAGATGTTTTCATGCATCTTATATTAAACGTAAATATTTTAATAGAAATTGCCTTTATATTTTGTGATTTTTATTTAAGAAATAAAAAAAATGTATAGAGAGAGAGTGAAATTGAAAGAAATTAAAGGTACGGAATGATATTCGTGGGAAAATGTTTGCAATATAAAAATACCTTAACAATGATTTTTATCAAAACCTTTAACAACATCAAAATATAATAATGATTTTTATCAAAACATTTAATTCCGATTTGGAAAATGATAGAAAATGTGTTTCTTTAAATCTGAAAATAATTATTTTTTAAAGTGTAATTGATTCATTATTTATTTTTTAATATTAATTTTTAAAGAAATATATTTCAATATAACTGGTTAAAATTTATTCCATAACTAGTTTCTCGGTTTTTTTCGACTGCCAGTGTTGAATCTTTAATTAATGGAAATTAATCTATTTTTTAGAAATGTATCCCCTATGTTCTATGAGTGTGCGTAAAAAAAAAAAAAAAAGTAATATCCATTTTTTTACAGTGTGAGAGTGTAATTCAATAAATCAATGCAATAATAATAATAATTTTCATTGTATTTACATTGTTGTGTTGTGTTGTATTGTAATTTACATTACAAAAACACTAATTCTTCAGTTTTTGAAAAAAAAAAAATTTGTTATCTGTTCTTTTGCTTCACATCTGTTAATGAACACATGCTTATTATTTAAATAGATATATTTATATCATTGAAATATTTTTATCCCTGTTTTGTAAAAGTTTCTATAAGTAATTTTATATTTCAATTAGTAAATGTTCTTAATAAAATTGCAATTCATTTCAAATATATTTTTAAAATGTTAATGCTGATACCCTTGAGGATAATTAATACGATTCTTCTAAAAAAAAAAAAAAAAAAAGGATCAATTTTTTTATCAGAAGCTTAACTTTCGTTGAAAAGTTGAATCATTAATACAACAGTTGATCCTTTTGGAATTTTATTTCCTTTACTTTTCTGAAACTGTAATTCTTCATAATTATATTTGTAAATCGTTATCTTTCTTAATAATCGAAAAAGAAAGGGTGATATAAATCTCTTCAAGCAGCATAACGTTTATCTGTGATGCAGCGTCTATCAACCAGTAGAATTATCGAATTAAAGCATATCTTTCTCTTGATTCTCAATAAATTTTAAAAACATTTAATGTTGTCCGATAATATTTATGATGAAGGCTGCTTGTTGTGCAATTAATTAAGTTAGTTCCTTAAAGCATAGTTCTAAAATTCAATAATAAAAATGTTTTAAAAGTTTATACAAATCAAAAATATTGACGTGCATCTAAAATATTCAATCAGTATTACTAATAATTGTAATGATCATTATATTTGTAAAACATAAACTTTGGTTAATCGAGAAAAAAGTTTTTAAATTTAGATCACCCTAACTCTTTCGTTTATCTGTATGCAACCATAGAAACAACCTTCTTTTTAAATCTTAAAAACATTTAATGTTTCTGTAACATTAATCAGTGTGCAATTCTTCATAATTATAGTTTTTGTAAATCGTTATCTTTCTTAATAAAGATGAATTAAGTTTTAAATTGCATTCTATATTAGGATGCTGACTTAAATCTCTTCTAAAAGACCACTGCTAATAATTGTAAATCGCTTAACAATCTGATTTAAATCTCTTAAGTCTATCAACCAATAGAATTATCAATTAAAGCATATCTTACTCTTGATTTCAATAAATCTTAAAAACATTTAATGTTGTCTGATAATATTTATTGAGGCAATAATCAGTCTGCTAGTTGTGTAATTAATTAAAAGTTAGTTTCTTGAAATATCGATATCTAAATATTCAATAATAATGATGGTTTCTTAAAGGGTTTTAAATTGCGTTCTATTGCAATTAAAGCAACCTGTGCTTTTTTCCTTTACTTTTTGCATTTGTAATTTTCATAATTATATTTGTAAATCGTTAGCTTTCTTATTAATCGAGAAAGAGAAAGGGTGATCTGAATTTGTTCAAACAGCATAACGTTTATCTGTGATGCAGTGTCTATCAACCAGTAGAATTATCGAATTAAAGCATATCTTTCTACTGATTTCCAATAAATCTTAAAAACATTTAATGTTGTCTGATAATATTTATGGAGGGCATTAATCAGTCTGATAGTTGTGCTATTAACTAAAAGTTACTTTAGATATCGATGTTTCAAGAAACTATTCAACAATAATAATGATGGTTTTTAAAGGGTTTAAAATTGTCTTCTAATACAAATCAAGCATCCTGTGCTAAAACACTGTTTATAATACTACATTTATAGCTAATAAAAGTAGTAATAAAGAATAAAAAGAAAAAAGAAAGGAAAACATGACATATTCTCTAAACGGCGATTTCATGTTTGATAAAACACGCTTTTTCTTTTGATTCCCATGCCATTTCTTTCGCCTACCTTTTTTTCTGTCGGAGGCCATTTGTTTTTCCCAAGCTTTGCACACTTCCGCCCGAAGTCTTCTACCAGATTAGATAAATCCTCTCCGACAAAGTGACCTGAAGAGCAACTTAATACGACCTTTTATTATCACTCCTTTCTTCTTCTTTCTGACTCTTCTTTTCTCCACCTTGAAGACGGACTAGGAACCGGTCCCCACTTTTTAAATACGATAATCCTCTGTGTGAAAGAAACATGAAAGATACTATTAGAAGGAAAGGCTGGCTGCTTTTTTCCACATAAATCACTCGATTAACACTCGCTTTGGTGGTAGACGCCTGTCCCCAACCTCTTTGACAAGACACCATTAATTCAGAATAAAGAGGAATTGCCCGTTTGCCAGCCATCGAAAGTCCATTAACAAACACTTTCCTCCCGTTTTACTGGTCTTTAATAATGACGCCACGCGAGAATATTTATTTATTTTTCCAATAAACTTCCGCGTTTTTTTCTTCTTTTCTTGCTCTCACTCCATCTTGCTTTTTACCTTTTGCTGGCTCGCTTTTGTGTGCAAGGCTTTTGTTTGACTTCACCCGACGCCTGCCACAGAAGAGACTAGGTTGACGATGGATGATGTTTGGAATTCCTCCGTTCTACAGTGGAGGATTGTGGTTCTGAAAAACCAGTGGTGGTTCATTTATGACACGGGCCATTTATATTCATGGAAAAAAGAAATAACTGAAGACTCAAAGATTTGGGTTCAAAGGGGCCACATCAGACTTTATCTTGCAAGGCAATGATTGTATCTGGTAAGGTCTTGTAAGGCAATGCCTGTGGTCCGTGGAACCATAAAGGCGCAAGTAGGAAAAAAAAAATCAGTTGAGCAATCTGATTGTAGTCTTTGTGAAGCAATAAAAAAATTATTTTATGATTTGTATTATGATGTAAATCGAAGTTTTAAGAATGAAGCAAAACATCTCTGCTATTTCCATACAAAATAAAAGGGATTATATTTAGTAGAAGTAGTACATAAGTTGTATTCATAATTTAAATTTGGAATCGTATTTTTGTACGCCGACTTTTTTTGTGGCTATTCCATTATTTTATTTAATGGTTAACTAATTTGTGGTTTTTATTGCATATTTGATAAAAACATATAGGTTAAATGAGTAATTTTTCTAATTTGCTAAAGAATTATTAAAAGTTATTGCAGTACATTCTAAATAAATATTCGAATTAAACAGTGTACTTTTGGATATTTCTAAATAACAATTAAATATATATTTCCCTTTCTTACTATATGGAAAATGTTGTCAGCCGAAGCCCTATTCTTGTATTTTAATTTTTACTTAAAATAATTTTTTAATAAAACAATTAGAATCGTAATCAAGAAAATAAAATTGTCTAGCTTATTTTAATAGCAGAAAGAATAATTCTGAATGACATGGCAATTAACTGACACGATAAAAAACAATCAAAGTTAGGATCAATTTTTTCAGAGATACAAATTTTTGTTTAAGACAGTAATTATATATTATATATATATATATGTATCAAAAACGATGTATTATTTATTACAATCTAAATAATAAAGATTTATAAAATAAAAAAGGTAATGTTAAATCTTCCTGTTTTACATAATTCTTTTAAAGGAAATCTTCTCGTAAATATGAAGAGTATAACAATAATCAATGCATTTGTAGTGAGTAAATTTAATTTTCATTGAAAAGTATTCGTCACTGTCTTTATATTGATAATGTCGATTAATTTTTAAAGTAGAACTTTTATCATTTAAATTATTAACAGTGATGTTAGTTATAAAGTAAGAAATGAAGTATTTCTTTTGTACCTGTATTTATTTTTTAAAGATAAAATAACTTATTAAAAAATGTGTTGAATTATATTTTATATAATTTTAATCGTGTAAAATCTAAACATTTAAAACAATAATTTTCCAATTTGCAGATTTTTATTGTTCTTCCCATTTATATTTGCGGGGATGTAACGATTAAGATGATAGATTAAGTATTGATTTATTAAGATTAACAGTTATTAAAATTTTAAAAAAAAATATTTATTTAGCAAATGTATTGCATTAAAATAACAATAGTAGTTTTTAACTAAATTTCTACAAAACATAGCTTCGTATATTACTTTTATATTAAACAGTTTTTTATCATTGAAAAGAATATTCATTATTTTTCATCAAATTCATGAAAATATCATATATTCGGGTAAATCCAACAATTTTTGATTTTTTTCACTTGAAATCTGATATCGAAATTCGAAGTAAATTTGATCGACTACAGTAAAATCATCTGTTTTGATAATGTGATTACTGAAAAAACAAAAATGAAAGTTTTATTTTTTAATTTCAAGTACAATAGCAACGAAAGCTTTAGGAAAATGTTTAATGAAATAATGAATTGAAGTGGTAAAAGTGACATAAGAATATTTTCAAAGAATTTCAAACGAGAAAACCCTAATTTTTTATCTCTTTTTAGATATAATTTTTCAGGAATGTGAGATAATTATTGTCAGTGATTAGGAGAAACGTTTATTTATAAATAATGGGTTTTTAAGAACTTCCAAATGCCCAAGCTTTTACGTATAATTGTTTTTATTGCTGTTTGATACGAGATTAAATGAGTTAATTTGAAACATACTAGATTACATTAAGATCTGCTAAGAAGTATTTTGTAGCATATTTAATTTTTATGCTTAAAAAATTACTTTTAAATTTAAGTATGTTTAATTTTAAGATAGCTTCAAGAAAAAGGTGTTTTTATTATATTTTTCTTTCATCTTTTAAAGAGGGGAATTACAAATACCACTAATTATTGATTTTCTTTATACCGATATGGCATAAAGGATTAACTATGTGTTCACTTTAAGTTTCACAATATTTTTTTAACTTGATCTTTAATATTCTTATAGTGGTATGGATCAAAAGGTTTTAATTTTTATGTTTATTATGTTGTTTCTAGCAATTATTGATTAAATCACATGTGGAATTTCATATTTTTAAAATGTTTAATATATGAAAAATAGTTGAATGTAAAGCAAAGCATTGAAAGTCTTTAAAGTATAGCAGTTATAATGAATTACTTTTAGCTTTCGCGATTTTGGGATATTTACTGCAAAATCTAGAGACGGGTAATTTTGGTAGTTAAAAATATTTTAGCTTAAGAAGTATTCAGTTATTTTATTATTAAATTTTATTATTTTATCCATTTTTATATTAACACAATATTTGCATTTGATTAACATAGCTTTATTTTTTAATTCCTGTGGAAATTTTTGTAACTGATTAATTGTTACAAAGTTTCCTTTTTCTGTCAACTATAATTTTTATTGCGCCCTTTTTAAACGTACTTTTCAAATAAAATTAATTTAAAATTAACTCTAGTTGCCCTTTTTGTCTTAATTTTAACCATTAGCATTTAGATGATTGTCATAATATAATTCAAAATCTTTTAATGTACCCCAAACGAACTAATGTAAATAAGATTTTTGAATGTTTCTTTAAATGCAAATTTTCTTTAGATGTTTCTTTTGAAGTAAGAAATCTTAAAAAATTCCAAACTAGATTTTTATACTAAGTTTGAATGTTTGTTTTAAATATTAGAATACAGAGTTTTATGTAAAAAGGTATATTAGAAAGTAAAATTTTGGATGTAATAAGCTTGAATCAAACACTAAACTGATTTTATTTTGTTTTAAATATGATTGTGCGAATGCTTATTTTCTTCAATTTGCTATAAATTGTCATGAGATATATAAAATACATAGTTGTAAATTAATTTTTAATGACCACAAAAATAATAAATGGTATTTTTATTTCCTTTATTCATTAAATATAAGGCACATATTCTGAATACAAAAAGTATTTTTAAAAGAAAGCCACAAAAATAATGCAGTATTATTATTTATTTATTTTCTTTTCATCAAATTAATTTTCCAGCAAATTAAGTATTTTAAAATAAATAATTTTAACATAGCAAATAAGTTAAAATCATGTGGAAATTTATAGTTAATTAATTATATTGGGCGAAATAAAAATTTGGCAACATGGTAGAAAAGAAATTAAATGTGGCATTAATTTATACCTAAAATCTTCTAAACTCAATTGTTTTCAAGCAGATCCAAAACTCATAATACTCCATCTTTGTGAGGAAAAAAAAAAAACCACTACTTTTTTTTTTTTTTTTTTTTTTTAAGAATCGAAACTCATCAGCAATCAGAAATGAGTACAGAAAAATATTAAAAAGAAAAAGCAAAGAAAATTTAGCATTATTATTATTTTACTGATTTACTTTTCATCAAATTAATTTTTAAACATTTTAAGTATTTTAAAATGAATAATTTTAACAATCATAATCATCAGTTAAAATCATGTGATAATATATAGTTAATTATATTGGGCGACTTAAAAATTCTGCAACACGATGAAAATATGTTGAGAAAAAAATTGAATGTGACATTAATCTATACTTAAAATCTTCTAAACGCAATTTATTTCAGTGATTCAATCATAATACTCCAAAACTGAAAGCATACTCATCTTTGTGAGAGAAAAAAATCACTATTTTTTCTATAAAAAAAAAAATCCCGATTTCTTTTAACACTTGAAACTCATCAGCAAGCAGAATTGAGTACAAAATAAAGAAAAAACTAAAGAAAAGCCGAGAAAAATTTAAATGCATAAGAAACACTTTGTCAATGGACAAAATGCACAGTCGGAAAACAACTGCGCTTTGATTGATGACTTCCTAGAAAAAGATAGTGACCGCTCTCAAAGGAAGGGTAAAACTTTTTGATGAAAAAAAAAAAAATCTTGGTTGTATTCAATTGTGTCATATAAGTTGCCGTTTTAATTGTTGCAAATGGAGTTCGGCTTTTCCCCATCGCAGCATTCATTTTCGCTGTAATCAGCTCATTTGGGGGAACGTGTAATAGTTTTTTTTTTTTTTTCTCCTCCTTAAAAATAAAGAAAATAGATTTCTTTAAGAATGATGGAATGGTTTAATTTAAAATTTGAGATAGGATTTTAAATGATTAAAAAAAGGGATATTTTTGTGAAAAGTGTGTCACTTTTTTTAAAAGTGATATTAGTGATATTTTTGTTTGAAATTTCAGATTTTGCAAGCAATTGCAGATCATTTTGGAAGAAATAAATTTTATAGAAATTCCGAAATTTAATTACAAAGAATAATTTTCAAACCGTAACAAAATTTTTTTTTTTTTTTTTTTTTTTTTTTTTTTTTTTTTGAGATTTTTAGAATTTATTTGTACTTAGTCCTTGCTTAAAAGCGGCTTGATGGCATTTGGCTATCCCTCTGGCCTTTGGGCTTCAGGTTCGAATGCTAGCGGTAGCATGGATGTTTGTAAGTGGTTCGAATCCACGTAGTAACAGTAGGTCCACGTAATTTAAACGGTAGGTCCCTGTCTAATTAGCCTATAATATGCAAAAAAATTGCCATAGAGCGTTTGTTGCATTTTAAGCATTTATTTTCTTTCGGAAACAACGATTAACATTTTATAAAAATACAAGATAAAAAAAGAATTGTATTGAAAATTAATTTTATGTATTCTTGATACTTGTAATTTAATCATTTTAATGGTATAGAGGAAAAATACTGTTTGATAATGAAAAAAAAATATTTGCTAAAACATATCCTTTTCATAATTTCTTTGATTAAGCAATAAGGCACTCCGATTATGATAAGCGGCCTGATGGCCAATGCCTATCACTCTGGCCTTTGGTACCACAGGCTTCAGCTTCGAATCCTGGTGGTAACATGGATGTTTATCAGTGGTTTTGGAATCCACGTTAAACAATAGGTCCTGATCTAATTAGCTTAAAGTTTGCAAAAATGACCGTAAATCAAATGAAATCCAATTATGATCAGATACCTGATGGCTAATTGACTTGCATTTTTTACTCTTTGGTACCAAAGGCTTCAGGTTCGAATCCTGGCGATAGAATAGATGTTTGTTAATGGTTCGAATCCCCGTTAAACAGTAGATCCCTGTTATAATTGTGTGCAAAAAATGACCGTAGAGCAACAAAGCAAACCTAATTAAATTATGATCAACGTAACTTTATATAATATAAACAGTGACCAAACAAAAAAATAGCAACTGAGTCAATGAAAAACAGCTCTATTTTTTATGAAATACATATACAAATTTATGCATGTGTGTGTATGAAAAATGTATCGGTGGCATTTGCTGAAAATATAGTGAGAATATCAAATATTCATACTTGCGTGCGCCCTATCATTCTGTTGTCAAGAGAAACGCGGAACATTCGTTGATGTTAGCATGTTTTTCGAGCCCATTTGAAAAGCAATTGAATTCATATCTACACTGCAATCTTTAAGATATGAAAAATATATTCAAATAAAGATCTCTGTATTCAAAAAATGATTGTAGGTATTAAAAGTATCGAAAATTTGTATCTTTCAATTCAGAGAAGGAATTCGCTGAAATTCTTACATTTATTGAAGGGTATAGAAAGAATCTGAGGTAGCTTGAAAGATTGTACTTGAAATGAAATTGTTATTAAAGAAAGTAAATTGCTAATAATAAGAATGACAATGTTCAAAATGACATAAAAATGCTATCTTTGTTCTTGTTTTTATGAAATTAATAATAAAGTCTTTGAATTAATATTGATTTTAATACTGATTCTTTTCTTCAGTATGAAATTAAATGTTTAGCTACATCTAAAAGTACAATGTTCAGTTATACATGTGTCATATAAATTGTAAATATCTAAAATACTTTTGAAGTATGTAACAGAATTGCTTGTTTAGCTCATTTGTATTATGTATTGATTGTATAATTACTTTGCATTGTTTATAATTTAATATTTTCTTCTTTTAGCATTATAAATATTTTTAATTAAATCAAAATGTTCAAAATTTAAAATTTTATTTTTTCTTGATGTTCAAAATTTATCAAATACACCATAATCTCAATATTTTCATTTAATTGTTCATAAATATTAAAGAAAACTAATTTCATTCAGTTAAATATATATTTATTAATATACAGTTAAATGTCAGCAAACATCCTGTTAAGCTAATTGATCATAACTTTAAAGAAATATTGTTTCTAACTTATTGACATAGTACCATGCATATTAGTACTAGTGCGACTCATATTAATGAAAGTTACCATCCAATTTCAACAAGACTGCATAAAAGAACTTTAATTTAGATATATTTAAATTAATTACTTATTTTAAATTTTAGCGAAGTTTAATTGCGGTATTTAATATATATGTGTATTCATACATATATTAAACAGAGGATGTTATATTATATATGTATGTGTAGTGCATGTATATGTATTGCATGTGTGTTTATATATATTCATGTATATCTACTTAAACCGAAGAATTAATTTTCTATTTAACCGAAGAAGTTGTCCCAAATATTTAGTTATAGCACCTTCTTTTGAGTCTAGAAGTTTGAAATGCAGTTTTATATTATTCATATTAACTACAGAATGTTATTTATGGGGTGTATAATCTTTATGTATTTGATGCTTGACTGCTTTTGCACACACACACACACAAAAGACTTGATATCGAGTTCTAAATGGATAAAAAATGAATTATCTCATAGTATTTGTATTGCGTTATGAAACAAATTCCTTATCTACATCTGTTTGTGTAATTAAGATACACCAGTAATATTTTTGTGCGACCCTGAATTTTTTCATTCAACCTTTACCAGAATAATTTTGGGTGGGACACTTAATTACAAGCTAAGTCTTGTAGACAACTTCGAAGGAGACATTAAGTTTCTGAAGTAAGGAAAATTAAATTACTTCCACCCAATGTCATTTACAAGTTACACCCAAGTGTCATTTAGTTTTTTCCTCGTTTAAATAGAAACAAACTTTAACGTGAAAGTAATTTTTTAATAGATAGCTGTTTAATAAAATTTGCCTGAATTAATCGGCAAGTTATAATCAACACTTTTTATTATTACCTCTCCATTATTGATAATTGATGTAATTTTAACTATTTATTAAGTTTTTAATTAATTTCTCCTGATGACAAAATTCTTACAAATGTCTTTTAGAAATGAAGACGTTATTATTTTTTTATGTTAGCAAAGATCTTGTTAAGTTCATAATTTTAAAGAAATTGTTGTTTCCAACTTATTGATGTTATTACAGATATTTTGACTCATTAATGAAAATTAACAATCAATTAATAATCAAGTGCCACAAAATGACTTAAATAACTTTAATTTAGATATTTGAATAAATTACTTATTTTAAATTTTTAAATTTAATTGTGTATTTTAATAATATAATAAACCACGTGACTTTCTCCTTTTTGGCTTTATTGGAAAGATAAGTCATTTCCTCGACGTTTCATATTAACGAATATTGCATAATAAGTGATATACAATCATATAGTTATTATAAAATTAAATATAATAATCGTGTGGTTCTAATCTTATAAAAAATATTAGTATTAATTTAAATTCCTCGTCAGGCAGGGTAGGAAAAAAAAACTTCAGAAATATTTTAAGATTTCTTAGTAATCATTCGAAATTATTTTTTAAATAGAGTATTTGTATGCTTTTTGTGCAACATAAAAGACAGAAAACTCAGAAGTAGACAATATTAAATGACTATAAAAGTTGTAGAAATGCTGTTAACTGATAAGATAAATTAAGCAATAAATACCATATCATATTCTAGGCTATTATTTTTATACATTATTTTGCATATTTGATATATTTTTACTTTTTGTTATTAAAAGGTTTAAGTAAAGAGAAGGAATGACAGGAAAAAAAAATGTATAATTTAATATGATAATCTCTTGTGTTGTATTTCCCTTTTTCTTGAGCTAAGAGCAAAAGATAGCAAATACTTTTCTGTGATTTTGGCAATACAAAAAGGCTAGATGGTAATATATGAAGCTTAATATTGTTTCCTTTATAAGTTATCACAGTTTAAGTATATAAATGTTAAAACTCTCCAATTAAAAATAAAGGATCGTTATGTAACGGACTTCATGTTAAATTATAATAAAAAACGAGTGACTTACACAAAAGATGAAACAAATTATATTAAAAATAACAGTTTAAATATATACCCAAACACAGTCTATATATTATAAATATATATTACCAAATACAGTCTACATGTTACAAATGCATATTACCAAATACAGTCTACATGTTACAAATGCATATTACCAAATACAGTCTACATGTTACAAATGCATATTACCAAATACAGTCTACATGTTACAAATGCATATTACCAAATACATACATGTTACAAATCATATTACAAATACAGTCTACATGTTACAAATGCATATTACCAAATACAGTCTACATGTTACAAATGCATATTACCAAATACAGTCCACATGTTACAAATGCATATTACCAAATACAGTCTACATGTTACAAAGCATATTACCAAATACAGTCTACATGTTACAAATGCATATTACCAAATACAGTCTACATGTTACAAATGCATATTACCAAATACAGTCTATACACCCAAATATATAAGAGTTTAGATCTTCATTTTTTTCAATTATTCTTCACCACGCCGACGTAAAAAGCGCCCGAAGCCAAGTAGTGAATGATTTGACACAGTCATTTGACCTCGAAACTGTTACCCATTTCTGTGATAATTAAAAGCATGAGAAAATTGTCATCTTATACCTAATAGTTCCCTATCAATAAAAGTTGGACTTTATTAATTCAGTGCCTTCTACTCACTATCGCTCCGGCTGCGAGACAAAGCGTCGAGTTTTGAAGACTTATCCAAGCTGTCATAACCACTTAGTGCAGAATATCCAATGAACCCTGTATCCAAGCCCCTAAACGAACCGATTCCTGGATAGAGGGAAAGGGGGTGGATAAAGGAGTATAAAAAAGGTTTCCACAGCAACTTGAGATGCCCGGAAAGATGAGAACTTCGGAAGTAACTGGAAACTTTCTTTATCCAATCTCAAAGAGTAGGTAGATATCAGACAAATATCCCGAACGTTTAATACCAATAAAAGTTTTCAAGAACAATGGTTATCAAGATTCGCATATGGGCTTCTCCTTTGTGCCTTACTGAAACAGTACCTTACTGGATATAAGGCGTATATTGAAAGTTGATATAGAAATATAAAAGGCGTTTCATTAAACTAATTTTTTTTTTTTTTTTTAACTTAAAAAGAAATTTATAGAGAATAATATGACTAATATAGTTTGTCTTTAGTTCCATTTAACACAAAATAAAAAAAAATCATCATGTATTCAATATTCCTTAAAATTTATATATTCTACATTTCTTTTTAATAGACTACATTGAAAATAGGATATATAATTCTAGGAATTTTGAAGATTTTTATTAATAAATTGTTAATATATTGTCTCTAATATCTATTTAATAATAGCTTAAATAGTAAATTGCTTATTTTTATTGTATAGATTAAATAAATGGGGTTCTCCTTTGTGAGTTGCTGAAACAGTACCTAACTGGATTTAAGAAATATATTGAAAGTTGATATAGAAATATAAAAGGCATTTCATTAGACGATTTTTTTAATATATATTTTTATATTATATTTTTATAGAAAATATTTTTTAATAAATGAAACTAAAGGCAAATAATATTAATCATATTATTCTCTACAAATTTTATTGTAAATTTTATTCTTGAAGCTTTATAAAAAAAAAAAAAAAAAGTAATATTGGAAAATTATCGCATCCAATTCTTTAAAAATTTCTACTAAGATGTTTTGCAGTTCTTTTATAGACATTCATTGCAGTTCATTTATTTATTTATTCCTTTATTTATAATTTTAGGAATTTTGAAACATTTTATTAATAAAATGTTAATATATTGTTTCTAATATCTATTTAATAATTTAAATAGTAAATTGTAGTATATTGCTTATTTTTATTGTATACATTAAGTAAAATTTTATTGTGCTAATATATTCTTTTAATAATGACGGATAATAATATCGACAAGACAAATAATTTATCTTTTAAACGATGTTGGTGAAACTGAAATTCTATGTATAGTGAGAATGAAAAAAGACCAACATAAAATGTTGTATATCCTATTCATATAATAAATATAAATGTGGAAATAATAGTAAAATTGTTTCACATTTAAAAAAATTTTCTTGAAATATTGCAAAATGAAATATTTAAATCACTAAGAGATTGATTCTGAAGGTGATTGTTCAATTTAAGTGATATTCATTTGGCATAAATATTAATGTTTGTATCGCATCTATTTGATTATAAAATATCTTTTGATTTTATTTGCATCTTAGTAAAATATATTACAATTACTGAATTTATATCTAAAAGTTTTTTAATTTATACATTATATTTACTAATTATTGCATATGATGTCGAACATAATTTATGTTTATGAATTATGGTCAAATTATTTGCATTCGGGGTATTTATTCTTTCATTTATTCATTTAAATTTCTTTTGATTACCTATTTAATTTAAGGAGTGGAGATGTAGTGGTGGGAAAATTCTAATAAATGATGGGGAAATTCTAATAAATAAAAATAAAGGGGGACATATAATTGGGATTTTATGATATTTTATTCCTTTAAATTTTAGTGATATATGTCTGTGTCGGAAATGGGGATTTGTTGAGATCCTTTCATTGGGCTCGAAGAGAAGGGTGCGAACCACCAAACGACATCCTACAGAATGTTAGTTCAAAATTGTAGGGACAAATTGTACAATGTAGCAGACCACCCTCCTGGTACACCTTTGGTACAAAGTATTCGAAAATCACAAAATATTTACCTTTTCTGTAATATGTCAGTACCTTGGTGTTCGTAGAAAACTGCGATGCTGCAGTATGATAGTCTTTCGGGGCAACGTTGAATCTGCTACATCTCTGCAGTTCTAAAGGCGAACGATTTATGTTTGTTTCGAGTATGATAAATATAACTTATTAGTATAATATCACATCATAGTTTATTAAATTCTCATAAATTATGTTGTAAAAGATGCGCTTTTCATATGTTAAGTTTCTTTGAAGGTTTACTTATATCAGCGTTTTAATAAATTCCTGTGCATCAGTACTCATGGCACCGGTATTGCCTGTACCTTTTCCTTTGACACAATCTTTAACAACGAACTCGCCCACAAACTTTCTCCCCGAGTCTTTGTTAAAAATTTTTCAATAAGTCCCTCGTCATTTTTCAGAGTTTCCAATGAACAAGACAACTTTAATCGTTTGAACAATTTTAAGAAATCCATTCACACCACCTTAACACGATCCCCCTCTTTACACATTTTCTGGTTTTTTAACCCCCACCCTCCCCCGACCCAACACACTCCCGGATTGTTAACGCGAAGTCTTTAAAACGGTTCAGTGGCTTTTCGGAGAAGTGAAGGCGTCCTTCGTCGGAGAAAAACAATTGGTCCGAACGTATGTTAATCCCATTAATTCGCCGGCTGGGGAGAGGGGCTGCAGAAAAGGGGGCACCCCCACCAGAAAAATAGGAAAGAGCAGAGGGAGTGAAGTCTTCTCGGATAATAGATGATGGATGAGGACGGAGAGAACAGGACCGTGATCAATAGCGTCAGGAATTGTTCCCATCGAAGCTCATGCACATGTATGCAAGCAGCTTTTTTCGCGAAAAATCGTCTCGCCGTTTTCACGCTTTCTAGGGTTATACGGACAATTTTTTTTTTTTTTTTTTTCACCACTGTTCAGTAGAAGCCTTCAGATTGTTTCGGGTAAAACGTTCACAGTATTTTGCCCATGAAAGAAAAAGTCTCCCGATATATGCGGCTTGCAGGAATTGAAATTTGTTTCGTTGCGGTTTGATTTTTGATCGGTACAGCGACACTCCTTCTATGGACTATCCTTTTTTTTTTTTTTTCTTCTTCTTCTTCCAGGCCGTGTCTGGCATTAAAAATTCTGTTGTACATCGAAGTTACCAGTTTGGGAAATGATTTATTCTGAGATGGGAAAGGGGGCTACTTATCGAACATATTTAAAGGGGGCTTCCAAGCACATGTAATGTATGATGGAAGAGTTTCGGTAACCCACAAAATGGTGTATCTCGGTTAATGCGCAAGAATAGTGATTTACAGGACAATGACTATCAATGAGCGATAGGATGGATAATAATAATGGGAAAAAATGATTGCCAGTGACCATAAGTGTCCTAGTTTGCATGTATTTTAAAATCTATATTGTAATAACGCCTTAAAAAAAAGGCTAACACCTGGCATTGTACCAGGTTCCTATTCAGATTAAAATTGAATTATTGTAAAAATTTGTTATGATAATAAGGTTTCTGGTTAGTCTAAGAATAAATTTTTCAGTAAATATACTTTTGTATTAATCAGTTCTGAAGTAAAAGCACACAGATATTTGACTGTTTTGAAATTTTGGGTAATAGTAAATATTTAATTTTTCAAAAAATTATATTCGATATTTTTTTTAAATAGGTCAAGTACTTTTATGTTCGAGAAAAGATCAATCACCATTATCAAATTTTTAACGATTTATTATAAGTGATTTATAATTAAAAATAATTTATAATTTTTACCATTGAGAACAGTATTTTATTTATACACCTTTTTTCAAAAGAATATATATATAATTTTTTTTAGTAGCACCGAAATGTGAATTGCTTCAAAATTACTAATGATCGGAGAATTTGAGCTGTTATAAATAATACTTATTATAAATTTTTGTTTTATAATTCATTAATATAGAATATTAAATTCGATGACTTCCCTTAATACTTAGTCGTTCGCAGACTGCTAATCTATCTAGCATCTTCTAGACTGGTAATCTACTGCAAGGGGGAAGACGACGGTAGGATGATCCCTTTTTTCACTTCTGATTAAAACAGAATTGAAAATACTCTAATCAATCTTTCTCCCTTGAAAAATTACTTCTTTTTAACCATTCCTTATATTAGCTTTCTTTAATACAGGTTTACACTCCCATTTATGTAAATTTTTAATTAATTTAATCTAAAGTTCCATCAGCACCGCAAATTGATTTTAAACATAGAACTCATATCGCAAAACTTAAATTTCCTTCTGTATCTAATATAAATTTTGGTAATTTTGACGTCTTTCCAAATAACGTGGAGTCAGTGGATTTCATAATCCCGAATACACTGCACCGACTATTACAATAAAGACATCTAACAATAATAAATACATATCACTCATCTTGGTATGTGTTCGTATCGCTTAACCCTGTACACGGGGAAATATTCTTATCAGAAATACCCAGGTGTTCAGCATTGACTGCTACACAGAAAATCTTACTGAATGGACTGCAAAGCCTTGTCTCGAGCTCTACGATCATAAATTAAACGTAGGAGTTTCCTGAAGACATGTTCCAGGTGATGATCATTAGTCATAACAATTTGTCCATGCTTCTGAATTACACCAAAGGTGGAGACCCATTCTCCTTATTGGTATTAACTGATAAGTTATGATCTTTTGTACCACCCTTCTCTGTAGAGGGCTACGAGGGTAGCCAGCACGTGGCCATGCGGTTGACTTTCCCTCCATCATAGGTGGTCTAAGTCAAGGACTTAAATTGGTACTTCGAGCTGATTTATGAACTCGCGTGTTCTGACTTACACTTACTTTTCTATAGACTCGTAAGTCCATTTAGATTTGAAGGATTTCTGCAGCAAGGAGATAAAGGAGCTTTTCTATATTGATTTGCAAGTCTGCCGTCAAATATTTTCATACAATGGGGAAAAGATTTTTGTTGTCAGTTATGGATAATGTTTCAATATCATCGGATGCAATTCCTTGATTACCATTTTTACGTATTTTATTAAAGATAATTTGCCCTTAAAGAAAAATGAGGTGTATGAAGTAGTTTGGATTTGTTTAATTACCTCTACAATATTGTGTTTAAAATTTTATCTTTATTATATTGTGTATATAATATTATCTCTACAATATTGTGTATATAATAGTCAGATGAGTTTTTATTTTGTAGTAAATTAAGTGTTTGAAATATTTTTCTTTTTTATTGTTTTAGGTGAGTAATGTTATTTTAGAAGATTAATATATTTAATAACATATTTAGAATTTATAACATATGTTAGTCTTATTATTATTTTGCAAAGCAAATGACATAGCAAATAGTTTCTACTCGCTTATAATAAAGCAGTTCAATTAGTAAACTTCCAATTTTAGAGGACAAAGAAGAATCAGAGGAAATGTTAATTACCAGAATAAGAATAATAATCTTGCATTAATATACAATTTTTTTTAATATTTTGTTTTCAAATTATTTTGTGATGTGCTGCATCTACTATTTCGAGACAGATACGAATTCGGGATATTTATAAATCGGAAATATTTTGGTTTTGTCATGTTTTTTTTTGAGATGAACAACACATAATAAATAAAATAAGATGCAGTGAAAATTCAAGATTTATCTGTAGCATAAAACAGCATTATAAATTTAATACAATTAATTGATTAATTAAAAAGTCAAGCGTTTGATTATTGAAACATTAATTTTCTTGCAAACCAATATTTTTGAACAATACGAATGTGGTTCTTTTAATGGATAAAGCTTGTTTAAAATAATTTTAATATAAAAATATGGTCCAATGGAATATCTCGCATAGAGCCCTATACGAGTTTCATCGGCAAATTTAATGTATATGAATTTATTTATTAGATTTATATGTATACAGTTTAAAAATAAGTACCGAATTTTTCAATATTTAAAATTACAACATTAGAAAAAATATACTTACGGTGAGGTTAAATTATTTTATTCGTATAATTACAACTGAATCAACTATTTGAAGGCCGATACATTGAAGTTATGTAACCATAGCTATAATTCCATAAGCCATAGATTAATTTCTTTACCCAGTATTGCCTGTAAACAAAAATTGTTGCATGTTAATACTTAAGATTAAAATTAAAAGCGTCACGTCATTTAGAGGTTTCGTTACATTAGTACTGCGTTACTCTGATGATGAATAGAAATAGATGAATTCGCCGATTTCGCTCCCTATCATAATATCTAATACATCAGTCAAGATGACACATCTTTCCCATGTGTGCTTCTCCCGCGTCCCCTAAATATTTACCACTTCACCCTCAGTACAACATCACTGACAGCCATTTAATGTTAAGCTCTCTTCGGATTGATAGTCACAGGCGTATCACGGACTGAAATCTCATTGGTCTAACCCTGCCCCTTAATCCATTTTGCTCAAATGGCTGATTCATTCCACCAGCTTTGATCCCAGCAAAACATTGCTTCAAATCCAAGATGAAACCACACCCCTGCTTTCAGAACTTTGATCTGACACCCATGGGATCTGCAAGACCTCCCAGTCAGAAGCCATTAGCATAAAGAAATGTAAAATAAAGGAATCAACAACTTATGAATTCAAATTAGTCCAATGGATTCGTTAAAGGAAATCGCAAGTTGTACTTCTTTTTTCAATCGCATCCGATTTGTTGTAGCGCAGGGTGAAAAAGAATTAGCAGGAAATCTGGAGATTTGATGAAAATGCGCCAAGTTCTTTCCAATTATTTTTGCCATCTTTGTTTTTGAATGCACGAGGTCGGAAAAAGGCAGAACTTTTAAGGCTTTGTCTACTTCAATACACCTCGTTAGTGTCGTTAAGCTACTCATTCGGTAACAAGATTACTCGCCTGAAAACAAAAGAGTGGAAGCTACATTCTGTTCTGATAGCAACCGGATTTAGGATGATGAGACTGAAAAAGCGTACCCTACCTTTTACAGCAAGAAAGATTTACTCACAACAGTAGCTGGGCTGTTTTGCTTTTATTATTCATTAGTTCATTGCAACTGGCTTAAAATTACAAAGTGGCAATGACAATGTCCTTATTTTCGTACTCAAAGATACATTGACCTTTCCATACTGTTGTTTTCATTTCATAACTTGAAAAATGTTCCGGATTATTTCTCCAGCAAGAGGAAGAATGTTATGGCAATAATTTATTACATCCTAATCTTCAATAGCAGAGAATAAATGATGCTCATAAATGATTACTTCAATAGGAGCTGGAATCGAACAATACAGTCAAACCTCTCTTGTACTGGGGATAGGAACCGCATAAAAGAAATCTCATTAAACTTGAAACTTCATAAGTAGCTATAAAATATATTATTTGCTACATACTTTAAAAATATGAAAATCAAAACCTCATGATGTAGCACTACCTCGCATCTAATAACATTAGGGGTTATGGAATGATATAATATCAGGTGGGCCATCTGTTGTATTTTTTTAATTTGCCTGTTATTTTATCAGCCATCTGTTGTTTTCTTTATGAATTATATTTTCTAATTTTTGTTCATAATATGTATTTGATGGAATTTTTATATACTTCACAGAAAAAAAACCTCGCATAAAAACAGATCTGACTATATATTATATTTCTATATCAATATATTTTTATTTGTCATTTGTCAGATTATATTTATTTATTATCTATATTAAACATCCTACTTTTTATTTATAATACTTCATAAGAAATACTATTCTAATTATATAAACCTCACATTAAATTTCGGGTGTATTTATTACGCTTCTAATATGCGTTGTTTTACATAAAAATTTGTCATTTAATATACGAAGCTTTGGGTATCAGGCATATTTTTATCAAGTTGAATTTTTGAAGATTTATGTGAAGTAATAAACTAAAATTATTTTCTCAAGTAATAAAGACTTTATTTGACTTTTAATACGAATTAAAAAAAGTCCACGGAGAATAAATTTCTTCAATTATAAGAAAGATAATCTGAAGAGAGAGTTATAAATTTTGTTTTAGATCAAGTATTTTTTTAAATCTTTTATATTAAATTATTTAAGTATATTAAATTTAAAAAAAAAAATATTTAGCGTATTTACGTTTAATTAATCGATTTAAACAAAATAAATGAACATACACCAAAAAGGAAAACATCAAATAATTAAATACCATAAAACGAATATTAGAATGTATTTTACTAATACTATTTTACTAAAACTTATACCTTACTGAAAATATATTGAAGTCGTTAACAATATATAAATATATGTTATTTACGACTTCAGTGTTTAACTGTAAAAAGATATATATTAAAGTATATATATTGAATATACGACTTCAATCAAAGTACAAATAACAAAACATTACTAATTACAATAACAAATCATTAATCTAATCATCATTATTTAACTGTAGTATATGTTGTTTATGACTTCAATATAAAACTGTAAGATATATATTGAATATACGACTTCAATCAGCGTACAAATCACAAATCATTACGTAAGCAATATATATATATATATATATATATATATATATATATATATATATATATATATATATATATTGCTTACGACTTCAATATATAATGGCAAGATATAAGTTTTAGCAATAGTAAAATACATTTCTAATATTCATTTTATGGTATTTAATTATTTGATGGGTATTTTTTTTTGTGTATGTTCATTTATTTTTGTTTAAATTTATTATATATATGTTTAAGGCGCTTCTAAAAAAATTCACCTTTATTTGACTTTTACCAATATAGTGCGTTAATGCATGACAAAATAAAGGTTTACGAACGATAAGAGATAAGAAAATACATGCTAAAAAAAAGACCTTATCTAACCTCAAATATTTCCCCTAATCCCCATGTTCTGTAGCGCAAGAATCCGAAACTCGACGAAGACGTGTGATAAGGTATTTGTTATCTTTCTCGGATGGCTGATTGACATTGTTTATGGGAACAGGGAAGATCAGCGCACATTTTACGCATATTTATTTAAGGTAAAAATAAAGTTGCACGCTATCGACAGAAATTTGAATACTATTATTATTAATGTATTAATGCAGTTGTAGAATGTTTTTATTTTTAAATGCTTTTTTATAATTTGAAAAAAAAAAAAAATAGCGTAAATTTTTATTACTTCTACAGCAGATTGCTGGACATCGTTTAATGTTTCTGGTAAATTCCAGTTATTAAATTACTGAGTAAACAGATTCCAATGCAGGTTGGTTGAAGACTTCAATGAATAATATTAAATTAAAATATTTTTTTTACAAGTACATAATCTTTTTTTAATGAAGTTTTAATTAATATTTCCGCTTAAATTGCTATTAATTAAATACAATAATTTTACTTTATTGGCTGTTAATTCTTAATGTAAATTTTTCAAATCAATGTTTGATCTGCAAATGGGAATTCCATAATGTTTATTTGAGTTTGTTAAGCTGTAAATGAATTTTTTAAAATAAATTTTTTCCCGAAATTTCAAAATTCTGGCAATTCTAGTAATGTTTTTCAAAAGATTCTTGTGACAAAATTCTAATGATATTTTTTTCAGTAAATTGGAATTTCTTTTCAAATAAATAAAAAAAATATAGCATGCATTTTAAACTAATTTTATGTTCAAGATCTAATATGTGAAGTTTCTATCCAACTTTGCTTTTAAATTCATGTTAATATATTTATCAATTTTCTATGCATCAATAAGTCTGTTCGTAAATATATTTTCTTAATTATTTATGGATTGAGAAAAATCAAATTTTGAATCTGTATTTCTTTTTATTGCATAATTTCCCATTTGCATTATTAATGAGTAATCATAATTTTATCATGCGTATATAGTCCTCCTACCTCAAAATTTGCACTCTATTCTTAATCTATGATACAAACTTATAATTTATCCCTCCTGATCACATCACCTAAATATATTAGATAGGAAGAATTTATTTTATTAAATAGCCATCGCTTCTTATAAATAAAATCTTTCTTTCCATAACATATTGCATTTTCTTAAAGTATTTTTAACCATTCTTTTAATTCTTGAATTAGCTAGTATCATTTACCATGCACCCTGTATCTGTTCTCAGCATTAAGTAGCATTACAAACTTTAATCCTTCTAAAGCCTCATCTCTCCGCGCCGGTGACTTGAACTTGTGCACTTGCAGAACGCGGCAAATTATGCTGATCCTTTATCACTGGTCTGTGCCAACGGATAGATGAGCTTGATGTCAATCAGAAAACTTTGTAATCTGTGGCTAAACTTTCATCAGCGACGTCTCCAACATGTTCTGGAGATGAAAAATATCGTTACTGTTTCTTTTAATTCTAACTAATCCTATTAAGGATCGTGCTAATTTATTAAGTTGGAATGCATAGTTGTTTCGCTTTTATCTAATACTAATAATGTAAGGGGTATTTAATATAGGGTAGAATTGAAAATATTGTAAATTATGATTAAACTTAAAAAGAAGATATCTGCAAGATATACTGAAGCAAAAAATTATTGATGTTTCATAGGGAAGGAATGCAGTAGGAATGTATAGTTGTTTTGCTTATATGTTTTACTAATAATGTAAGGGTATTTAATATAGGGTTAGAAATGGACAATATTCTAAGCTATGATTAAGTTTAAAAATAAGGCATTTGTAAGATATCCTCGAAACACAAAAAAATCAATGTTTCATAGGAAGGAATGTAGTAGGAATGCATAGTTTCACTTATATCTTTTGCTAATAATGTAAGGACATTTAATATAGGATTAGAATCGGAAAATATTGTAAACTATAATTCAATTTAAAAAGAAGATAGCCTGGAAACTCAAAAACTCATTGCTGTTTCATAGGGAATGTAGTAGGAATGTATAGTTGTTTCGATTATATCTTTTACTAATAATGTAAGGACATTTAATATAGGATTAGAATTGGAAAATATTGTAGACTTTAATTAAATTTAAAAAGAATGTCTGCAAGATATCTTAGAAACGTAAAAAATCATTGTTGCTTCCAAGTAGTAGGAATGCGTAGTTGTTTCGCTTATATTTTTGCTAATAATATAAGGGCATTTAATATAGGATTAGAAATGGAAAATATTGTAAATTAAATTTAAAAAAAGGCATCTGCAATATATCCTGAAACGCAAAAATTCATTGATGTTTCTTACAATTCTAATTCATGTTATTAACGATAGTGCTAATTAAGTAACGATTTAAAATTTTCTAACTTGTAAATGATCCAAGACATTTAATTAATATTCATACCTTTTATCAGAAAACATTGTAAAATAAACTTTTATAAAAGACCTTTACGAGATATCATGGAAATAAAAAATATCATTGTTATTTCTTACAATTCTAATTGATTCTTTAAGGATAGTGCTAATTTATTAAATAGGAATTTATTAATCATTTGAGTAGAAGTTTAAAGTGTATATATATATTTTTGTAAATAATGGAATGCATTTAATGAAATATGCATGCCGTTGATTAAATACAGTTGTTAACTGAGAAATAGATTGTAATTTTTTATTTTTAAAAAATAGAGATTTAATGTCTCTATTTTATTTATTTACTAGCTATTTTATGAATATTTCTTATTCAGAAAAGAAAAAAATTGTTTATCTTAATAATATTTTAGATAAAAAATATCTAGGAAAATTTTGGAATGGGTTTCCTTTAGAAAGCATCTTCTCCAATATAATAAATTTCGCAAAAATTTTGTTTATGACTTTTCATTTTTAATTAAATAAAAATAAATATTTCTTTTGACTTTAAGGATAAACACTCCTCATCTTTCAAAATTGGTTATCTTTTCAAAATTAAGTAATTTGCTTTTCAAACAGTATTCATGTTTTGTATTTCTGAAGCTTTGTCATATAAGATCCCTTTATCACTTTCCAAAATACTTATTATTTTCTTTCAGCAAGGCATTCGAATGCAACTTGGATATTTTAAGTTGTAAAAATAAAGAAACGGAATATTTGTAGAAAGAAAATAATTTTTGCAATTAATTTTTTCATTACCTGACTTTGAAACGTGTATCCCTCTAATCATAACACCCCGTCGAAACGATTAACGCCTGTAAATGCAATTTAAAATGATTCCAAAGCTCTTCCGACGGGAAATATTACACCTTTCCTTTGGAAGCCGCCCTCGCTTCTATAGTGATTACCCAATCACACTACCTGCTTGCCTGTTCCTCATTACTGGCAGAAGACAGAAGAGTGGAATGCGTTATTTTATGTATATCTTCCACCATTAAGAAAATTATTAATATCCTGCTGGGAAGTTGGGTCTTGGTGGTAAAAATAAAATGGACGTGCCACTCAGACACGACAGCGGACGTTCTTTGAATATTGGTAGCAACAGCGAAAAGTCAAACTTATTATTTTGGTAAGAAGTCTGCATTATTTGGATGTAAGTAAGAAATGGTATAGGGTAGTTGATTGGATGGCATAATTCAAAAGAATATTTACGTACTTTTGGTGTTTTTTTTTTTCACCTTTTATTATGAAAGACAAGAATTTAAGTGAGTGATTCATTGTGCTATGAAAACAGAATAAAACATTTTTCTAAAAAATGTGTTAATGTGCACATTGCTTTTCTGGTAAATCAATACTGTAATGTAAGTGTTTATTATTAACATCAAATTTGTGTATGAGTGTCAGCAATTATTCGGCAATATGAGAATCAGCAATATTTTCGACATTAATATTAGTAAGTTTAAATATATTTAAGTTATTAAAAAATTATTAATTTTAATTCATTATTTAAAAACTTAAATTATTTAATTATGTAATGCAATTATTAATTATTTAACTATTTAATTATCAATTCACTACTTAATTTCTTCAAAGTATACCTAACTCGTAGGAGAGATTAAGTAATCTAATAACTTAATCTGAATTGAGTGTCACAATTTTTAAGTTAAACCACTTGTAATAAACTTAATGTTTTTGCTAAAATTATTCAGAACTAGTTATTTTTCTACAAAAAGGTATTTTCGTAATCAAATCAATGATTTTATCCTAGTATGTTATTTTAAATCGTAAATTCAACAAGATTAAAATTATGTGCTGTATAACAAACAATATTAATGATGTATATTTGCTTAAAGAATATTTGAAATGTTAAGTGTTTTCCAAATTTCTTGTGTATCTGTGCTGCCGAGATTTAGTTTCATTGTTATATATTCTATTATTATTATGTGAAAACTAAAGCTTGAACTGAGTATTTGAAATCATGATAGTGTCTTGTAAAATAAATGGCGTTATTAATTTGTCTTCATTTTCTTCCAGCTGTAAAGTCTGACTATAATGGTTACAATTCCTCTACGGCAAATGGTAACGATCCGAACGGTGGACCCGGGACGGGCAGAACTAACTTCACCACAAAGCAGCTTACAGAATTGGAAAAAGAATTTCATTATAACAAGTACCTAACAAGAGCGAGAAGAATTGAGATCGCTCAAGCATTGCACCTAAACGAAACACAGGTAAAGATCTGGTTCCAGAACCGCAGAATGAAGCAGAAGAAAAGAATGAAAGAAGGCCTCATACCGACGGATCCTCCAAGTTCTGGCGGTGAGACGGGTTCATCGCCACCCGTCTGTCCTGTTGGCTCTGTCACTGGTTCAGCATCTGGAAGCTCACCGAACAGTGTTCCTTCGACTTCTGTCGTTGTAAGTGGACAACTTACACCACCAGACACTAAGTCAGTGACTTTAACGAATTAGTGCAATGACTGAAACGAATCACAAATCTAATGCAAATCAAGTATGCTCAACAGAAATGGCCACGAACCATCATAGCTGCATTTCATAAACCAACTCCTTCAGAGATTGAAGATTTCTTAGTTTTAAATCAGCGGAGTCTGATTATTAGAACCTTGCTAAACTATTTTGGTCCTTAGTGACATTCATTTCAATGGAAGTCACCTGCCATAAACCTGCTACTTGGTTCAACATTGAATGACTAAAAGATAGTGAGAAAACTGTTAATAAGGAGATGTGACAGCTATCGCACTCAGGGGAGTTTGAATCGTGAATTTGTATAAGCAAGTTTCTGTAGTTTATTTGCTGCGATTTTTTTTTGTCCAGAGCAGTTTTTTCAAATAGCTTTAATTCATCTGTATTCCACTTAAATCCCACAGTTAACATTATTCTGAGCATGTCTTCATTTTATTTATATTCTTTCTATTTTGAGACAGATATTCGGAATTAGTTAAATTATTGTTCTTAAACTACAAAATATTTATTTAACGGCATCTTATGTAATAAAATACCACCTTTTATGTTTAATTTATTTCCTAATTGATCCTATAAGTAAAAGATAATTTCAGTTTGCCAATTTAAAATACTGATAACTTTTTAATTAAATTTTTATTAAAAATGACTTGAATATTTAGAAAGTATGAATATTTTCAAAAAAAAAAAAAATATCGCAAAAGTTACTATTCATAATAATTAAAAAAAAATTGTTTCAAGATGATTTTAAAATAGTATATAGATCATGTAAAATAATCATTTTAGATGAATCTAAGATACTTAATTAAATTTAACTTCAGATTTTCGAAACAATTTTGAAGATTATTTTTGTCAAATGAAAATATTTTTAAGCCCAACATTGTTTAGGGAAAAATATTTGTGGAATATAACTTTTAAATCGATTATTTTAATTTAATGAAAATTATTTAATTATTTTCTATAATCATTTTAGTTTAATATTTATTTATTTATTGGTTTTATTCATTATAATTTTGTCTGATTATCTATTTAAAACTGTTTATAAATGAAAGTCCTTCAAACCCTGTAATATTTAGTAAGATGATTTGATTTGAGCTAATGTGTACCACATTGTGGAAATACAATTTTAAAAGAAATCCTTAAAGTAAATGGAAGAAGACAAAATAATAAACACACAAAACATTTTATTATTGACATCACAAGAAGAACAATGCAGAAAACTAAAAACCTATAAATTAGTTTTTTGTTTTATAATTCAATTAATATATTATTAAAAGTTAATTGAACGATTGATATATACGAAACAAAATAGTCGGAAACCTTTATTGTAAACCATGGATCTCATCCAAGCTATCTGGACTTGACGGGAATACTCGAATATTTTCGAAAATTAATCCTTAATTCGGTTATAAAGCATTTATTTTAGCTTTTGCTTACATTTTATTAAACAAACTTAATCTGTTTTAATGTAAGAAATCTTAAATACTTATATCGGTATTTGTAATAAACAGATTTGCATATGAAAAGAAAAGTAAATATATTTTTTCCATTAGTACCTTTTTATGAAGCTAGTAACAATGATTTTCACAATTAAAAACTACAAAAAAAGAAAAAACTAGCATCAATATAAAATTTATATTACATCAAAAACATCTTTAAAGTAACTAAACATTTTTTTATCATTTCTAAGATCCTTGAGTCAAAATAAATTGAGGATAATCTTAAATTATTTTGACTATTAGATTTATAATTAAATTTAAATTGTTTAAATTGATCGATTGAAATTATCGTTCATTGACACAAAATTTAAATTTGATATTTTTAGTAACAAAATCCTCGTTTTATTCTTGTGTTGATGACATAAAGGTTGCAACAAAGACACCGTCGAAATGTAAGGATATTGTTGATTGTTAAACTTAGAAATGTTAGACTTCCTTGTTTCTGTTGTAATATGAACTATCAAAATCGTCTTTCATTGTTTTACCAATCGAATGAATTGTAAAAATAAAAATATTTAATAAAAATGTCTTAAAAATGCGAAGTCTTTCATGTAGTTTTTTTTTATTATACTGTGTCGTCCTTCTCAACTTATTTTAAAATGTAGAAAATACCAAATTTTACACTTTCCAACCCAAATACATGGAATAGAAAGTTGTATTTTGGATTTGAATCCTTTTAGTAAAACGTTTTCCAAATGGAGTTTGCTTATTGAATGAAACATTTTGTAGTGTTTAAAGTTGATCATTTCTTAGCTATGATATAGCGAACATTTATTTGAAATTGAATATTTTTTCTATTTTCTTAAATTATAATGATTTTCTAATAAAAAAGGCTCGTTTTATTAGCATCAATAAATAATAAACCTGGAAAAGTCGATATATATTTGTTAAAAATTTCAATGAATCTTTTCTATATAAAAAGCGCACCATTCAATTTTGTATGTCTTTCCACTGCATTGCTGTAAAAATTAAGCATTTAATTTTACATGTTACATTTTATTTCAGTTTAAATTATGTTTTACTTTGCTGATTTTTTCAATGAATCATTTAAATGTAAAAAGCTTTTTTTTAGATATTCAGTCAAAATAAATTAGTTTTTGAATGAAGACATCATGTCTTCAAAATCTAAAGTACGGGTACTTCAAATAGATTAAGCTTTTAAATTATATTTATTGGCTTTAGTAATAAAATTTGAAGTTGGAGAATATTAATTTTCTATTATTGTGACTATTTAATATTTTAGAGAATTATTAGGTAATAATGTTTTCTTTTTCAAATTTTTGCTACAGAAAAACAAACTTGTTCTGCATAAAAGACTTGAAGAAAAGAAATTCTTTTAAAAATTATTGTAGATTAAAAGGAAATTTTCTAGATAACTTTATAATTAAACTGAACTGAATTCAAGCTTACCTTTCGAATCTTTTCTTATTAATTTTATATTATTAACTGCACTCAACATTTTATGGAATTATTAGGTAATAATGTTTGTCGTTACAAACTTGTTCCATAAAGTCTTTTTTTCAAATTACTAATCGAAATACAGAAAATCACGGGAAATGCATCATTCACTAGCCAGAATGGTCGAGTTTCTACCACTCTGGCGCTCGGTGCCATAGGTTTCGGGTTCGAATCCCAGCTGTTTGTTGTAATTCGGAATCCACTTTAAGGTCCCGGTCTCATATGACTGTAAGAGCGTCGCGGAGCCCAGTCAGACTTCTCTCACCCACATAATTCCCAAACTGTAAAGGGTAACTCAGCTCTAGGCACAGTGATGTGTGGTGTGGTGTAGTGGTAGTAGCCTAAAAGTGTACAAAAATATGACCAAAGACCAACAAACCAAACCGACTAAAAAGAGGTTGAGGTTAATCTAAGCAAGATATAGCAGTTGATGATTCAAATTTATCCACAGACTTTTATCATGATCATAAGAACATCCATTTCACACAAAAATATTTCCACCAAATAAGGAATTTTTTTTTTTGAGGTTGAAGCGTTGAATTCAGTTTGCATTTATATATTGCAATTGCATTTATACAAATGCATTAAAGTCCATTCTTTCAACTCACTGAAATAGTTTTATACTTCATAATTTTTAATTTCATAGTTCTCTTTTGATTCATTTTAGAAATACTTTATTCTTATGCGACATGTATTTAAGTAATATGAATCTGAATTATATACGTAGTTTGTTGTGTAAATATTTTTCCATTGAGTTTGAGATTAGATGGCTGATTAAATCAATAAGAATACGTTTCCATAAACATATTTTTACAAAATTGAATCAAATTTTATGAAATTTTTTCTGCATTTTTTTAACTCTTATAAGATTTGTTCACTGAAGGCATTGCAATCTTACATCGGCCACTTTAAAATGATGTTTTAAAGTTTAAAATATTAATTAGACAATCCCTAATTTGCACTTTATAAAATAAATGTATGATTTATTTATTTATCGCTTGTGGGAATGTTTTTCTTTATTAATATTTAATATTTGATTATGTGTAAAAGTTTTATTTGGATTTCTGCATATTTCAATGCCATTGAATAAATTCACTAAATGTAAGAATAGTACATTTCTTTCATACCATTTTTGGCCAACATGATCCCGTGCAGCATCTAAACTTTTTAATGTTCACCTTATAAAAAAAGTGCAGTTATACTGGTTTTTATTTAAAATAAAACTCCAAAAGTTGTACTTATAATCCACTTATAATACGATTGTTAGGTTGCGTGCTATTCGAATTCATGCCATACGAAACATATCTAAGATATCTTTATGGCCGAGTGACTATTACTCAGGTTTTCGGTTCGAGTCCTGTCGACACCCTGGATGCTTGTAGTGGTTCGTAGTACTTTAACCATAGGTCCCGGTTTGATATGACTGTAGGGCTGACACCCCTATCCCGTACAAAGAAACTAACATCTCATGTTTCGGAATCTGCCAGTAGGCAGAATGCCTTGGCCCACCATGGGAGTGTCCGCCATTGAAGAAAAGACATCTTTATAGATTTCTTTGTGTGGAACTGAGTACTAGTGAGTTCTTCCTTAAATTTAAAGTTTTTTTCTGTGAAAAGATTGATATTTAGAACATATTACTTCATTGATATATAAGATAGTGCTTGCTCCTAAACTTCCGAGGGCCTGAATGGCCGAGTGGCTAGCGCTCTGGCGCTCGGTACTATAGGTTTCGGGTTCGAGCCCCGACGGTGCCATGGATGTTTGTAGTGGTTCGGAATCCACTTTAAACTGTAGGTCCCGGTCTGTTTAGCCTAAAGTGTGCACAAGATGACCGTAGAGCGACAAACCAAACCAAACCTAAACGTCCTAGGTTCGAATCGTGAGATTGTTCGAATCCTGGAGATCATGGATATTTGTTAGTGGTTCGGAATTCACTTTAAACAGTAGGTCCCGATCTGCTTAGCCCTCGTGTGCACAA
Organism: Caerostris extrusa; assembly: GCA_021605095.1. Lineage (NCBI taxonomy): Eukaryota > Metazoa > Arthropoda > Arachnida > Araneae > Araneidae > Caerostris > Caerostris extrusa. The sequence continues at coordinate 166,106 of BPLR01007840.1, forward strand.
GAGGATCATAAAGCAACAAACCAAACCAAACATAAAAGTTCTTCCTTCCCTAAATCTCAAAACTCGTTATAACAATACCGTGTTATTGGACGATTTTTTCTCAATACTCTAACCCTGTTAAAGCAAAACTATTTAGTAATAATGTCATGTAATATGGTGTTGCCTATACTAAATGTATCATTAAAAATAACTCGAATAACTGTAAGAATTACTACAAAGCTTCAAAACTAAGAAGTTATAGTATACTTAAACAGCTGAAATGTATCGTTATTTTTTTAATTCTAGAAAATTTATTCCCATAAATATTATTCCTTATGTGAAGTTTACTTGAGAAAAAAAAAAAATGGAAAATTCTTTCAAAAATCAGTGAACTGGTTTGAACTTTAGTATTTAATTTTTAAAATCTAACAAAGAACAATTTTTAAAGATTTTACAAATTTTTCATTTTTTCGTCTGCAAAGTTCTTTGAAAGTAGTTCAAATTCCTTCGTCTGATATCTAATTTTGTCCTTGAGAAAAGGCCCATTAATAATAAGTCGAAAAATTAAGAACATTAAAAATTGATTAGTTTGAAATTTTCTTATGCTTAAAATAATTATATGGTAAATCTTACAATTTTAAAGTGGATATAATTCAAACTTCATACCAAAGAGTACTTGGAAGAAATTCAAGAGAAAATTACTGTGTCATAATTATTATCATTATCTGAATAATTTTCGAGTATAAAAATTGATTTGTTTTATGTGGTCTTTTCAATAAGTGTTTATTAATATACAAATCGAATTCTTGTTTACAAAAACACAATTCATTAATTAAATCACAAATCTTTTATAAGTAATATTTTTATTTATTTGCATATTTTCTGTTAAATGAAAATTCTTTTTCAGATTGATTATTAACTCGATGAGTATTTAACGATATGGTTATTGACTCGAATTATTACTAAGTTTCAGTAGCATATTCTGCCTATAAATGTTTTTCCAGCTACTAATCATCATTATTAAAATTATTTATGATGTATCTATGCTTAAAATGAGAGGCATTGTGAAAGTCTTTTGTTATACATGATATAAAGCAAAAAGTAACATTGTGTATAGCTAAAAATACTGTAAGTGTCTTATATTAAAATGGTGATGCTCAAATCATAAGTTATTTTAAATGAATTACTTTAAACACAAAGATAAATGCATGTTAATTACTTTAAACACAAAGATAAATGCATATGAATTACTTTAAAAACAAAGATAAATGCTTATGAATTACTTTAAAAACAAAGATAAATGCATATGAATTACTTTAAACACAAAAATAAATGCATATGAATTACTTTAATCACAAAGATAAATGCATATATGAATTACTTTAAAAACAAAGATAAATGCTTATGAATTACTTTAAAAACAAAGATAAATGCATATGAATTACTTTAAACACAAAGATAAATGCAAATACACGCTCTTTTTCTAAAACTAACATTATTTTTTATTTTAGTGGTTATTTTATGTACGAATTATATTCTTTCTTCACGTTTATAGTAAAAATCTGTTTCTTCAGTCATTATTAATTATTTTTTACTTTCGAATTATTACTAAATTTCTGTAGCATATTCTGCCTATAAATGATTTTCCAGCTGCTAATCATCATTATTAAAATTATTTATGATCTATCCATACTTAACATGAGAGCCATTGTGAATCTATAACAAAAGGCATAGATTTCCGTACTGCTGTTCTCATGAAACAAAAATCGTTTTAATTGTTTTATCGGTGAGTTTCTTTATGAAATTAATTAATTGTATTGGAAAACCATCTGTAAAGTTTCAGATCTAAAAATGTCCCCTCTGTAATATTTAAGTACCCCCTTTAAAAAAAAAAAAAATTAAAACTTGTATTATTTTTTACAGGTATAGAAATGATAGAAAATTTTTTTTAATCATTGTATGAAAACAAATAAACAACGTTTATAAAACTGCTAAAAAAAAAAAAAAAAAAAAAAAAATCAGAATTTTTTAAATATAATTCGAATTTTAAATTTTTTTTTTAAATGAAATTTTTAAATTACCAGGATTGCAAATAAATAGTTTTAACAATCTTTCTTATCAAAAACTGTTTGCAATTCTGTTGTTTCATATCCCACTTGGTACATAGCAACATCTAGACCAAGTTCAAGAATGCGTGTGGTCTCATGTAAGGAGAGGGCAGCTTCTGTTGTGATGGAGCACCCGTAGGTACGAGTCTGACTTGACTCCGTGACGGTGACTTTTTACGGGGTAGGGTTATTAGCCCCACGCCCAACACTCTACTGCCATATTAGACAGGGACCTACCGTTTAAAGTGGATTCCGAACCACTACAAACATCCATGGCACCCAGCGCCAGAGCGCTAGTCACTTGGCCAACAGGCCCTGTTGGTAGTTCTAAATCATCTAGATATTGCATATATTTACATTTAAGAAAGCTAATTAGTTACCAGTCTCAAACTATGCTTGAAAAATATTTTACATGCTTTAAGAACCGAATTGAAAGGAAAAATTACATCTTTTTATTCATAAAATTACATGAGTACGTTAAATTACATATAGTTAAAAAGAGTACGCTAAATTGCAACTAATTCATAAGATCTGTTTAAGAAATGTATTGATGAGTATGGAAAAAAATAATAAGCGCAAAATTAGTTACTGATAGCAAGAAAATAATTTGCAACCAAATTCAATCAATGGTCTTCGCAAATATTGTCCTTATACATTCAAAGTAAAAAGTTTTGGGAATTTTAAAAGTAAATCATGGAGAGGAAAATAATTGAATTTTGTACGCCAGATTTTAATAAATTCTTGAATTATATGAAAAACCATTTAAGACAAAAGAACATTTAACTGAATTAAATACCCTGCAATGAGTTAAATCTTTAAAATTGAGATAATTTTACTTTATAGTTTCTTACAAGTGAGATGGTTTTGGTTTTATGGTTTTTAAAATTGAGATAATTTTATTTTATCGTTTCTTACAAGTAAGAGAGTTTTACTTTATGGTTTTTAAACTTGTGAGATAATTTTACTTTATAATTTCTTATAAATGAGAGACAATTATAATTTCTTACAATTAGGAGTTTTATTTTATGGTTTCTTAAAAGAAAGAGTTTTACATTGTGGTTTTTAAAAGTGAGAGAATTTACTTTTATAGTTTCCTATAAGTGACAGAGTTTTACTTTTATGGTTTTTCAAATTGAGAGAATTTTATTTTATCGTTTTTTACAAGTAAAGAGAGTTTTACTTTTATGGTTTTTAAACTTGTGATAATTTTACTTTATAATTTCTTATAAATGAGAGACAATCATAATTTCTTACAATTAGGGAGTTTTTTGTATGGTTTCTTAAAAAGAAAGAGTTTTACATTGTGGTTTTTAAAAGTGAGAGAATTTTACTTTATAGTTTCCTATAAGTGACAGAGTTTTACTTTATGGTTTTCAAATTGAGAGAATTTTATTTTATCGTTTCTTACAAGTGAGAGAGTTTTACTTTATGGTTTTTTTTAAACTTGTGATAATTTTACTTTATAATTTCTTATAAATGAGAGACAATCATAATTTCTTACAATTAGGAGTTTTATTGTATGGTTTCATTGTGGTTTTTAAAAGAAAGAGTTTTATTTATGGTTTTTCAAATTGAGAGAATTTTATTTTATTGTTTCTAAAAGTGAAGGAATTTTATTTTTTAGATTAAATCTAGCTTTTTATAGATAAATTTTCAATAGTATTTAAAATTCATCAATTTAAACTCTTGAATATTAGGAGTTTAAATATAATCCAGTTTTATTTAATTAAACTAAAATCAAATTAATTGAAACTTTGTAGATTTTTTAATAAATATACTTCTATATTATTAAACTCAAATTTTGACTTAGAGACTTTATGGTTTATTACAATTATGATGATGATGATAGGTTTTTATAATAGCAATTAATTAACAATTTTTTTTTTTTAAATTATTGCTTTAGATTATTACTTCCTCCTTTAAATAATAATCCTAGCAAATTTTACTACTTTAATCTATTTTCTATTCTTCAGACCAAAAATTTGTCTTCTGACTCGTCTAAGTAAGCCGAAGTCCTATATTATAAATTATTAAAAATTTTAATCACCGCCTTTGCAAATTTTACTATCTCTGACCTTCAGGCCCTTTGCAAATTTTACTACTTTAATCTATTTTTTTATCCTTCAGGCCAAAAAATTGTTTTCTGAGTCGTCTAAGTAAGCCGAAGTACTATATTACAAATTTTAATCTCTGACCACCTTTGCAAATTTTACTACTTTAATCTATTTTTTTCTATCCTTCAGGCCAAAAATTGTTTTCTGAGTCGTCTAAGTAAGCCGAAGTACTATATTACAAATTTTAATCTCTGACCACCTTTGCAAATTTTACTACTTTAATCTATTTTTTTCTATCCTTCAGGCCAAAAAATTGTTTTCTGAGTCGTCTAAGTAAGCCGAAGTACTATATTACAAATTTTAATCTCTCTGACCACCTTCAGGCCAAAAAATTTTGTCAAATTTAAGCCGAAGTACTATACAAATTTTAATCTATTTTTTTTTCTCTATTTTTCCCCCTTCAGACCAAAAATTGTTTTCTGAGTCGTCTTGTACTATATTACAAATTTTAATGACCACCTTTGCAAATTTTACTACTTTAATCTATTTTTTTCTACCCTTCAGGCCAAAAATTGTTTTCTGAGTCGTCTAAGTAAGCCGAAGTACTATATTACAAATTTTAATCTCTGACCAATTTTGCAAATTTTACTACTTTAATCTATTTTTTTTCTATCCTTCAGGCCAAAAAATTGTTTTCTGAGTCGTCTAAGTAAGCCGAAGTACTATATTACAAATTTTAATCTCTGACCACTTTGCAAATTTTACTACTTCAGGCCAAAAAATTGTTTTCTGACTTTAATCTATTTTTTTTTTTCTACCCTTCAGGCCAAAAATTGTTTTCTGAGTCGTCTAAGTAAGCCGAAGTACTATATTACAAATTTTAATCTCTGACATTTGCAAATTTTACTACTTTAATCTATTTTTTCTACCCTTCAGACCAAAAAATTGTTTTCTGAGTCGTTTAAACGAAGTACTATATTACAAATTTTTAATCTTGACCACCTTTGCAAATTTTATACTTTAATCTTTTTTTCTATCCTTCAGGCCAAAAAAATTGTTTTCTGAGTCGTCTAAGTAAGCCGAAGTACTATATTACAAATTTTAATCTCTGACCACCTTTGCAAATTTTACTACTTTAATCTATTTTTTTTCTATCCTTCAGGCCAAAAATTGTTTTCTGAGTCGTCTAAGTAAGCCGAAATACTAAATTATAAGTGTTTAAAAATTTTAATCTCTCACAGAACTTTTGATAACATTATTTTGAATAAAACGATTGATTGCGTTACTTTTATTTTAAATATAATTGTCATGCTTTTATTTCTATTTCTAACCAACAGGAAATTCAACCATTTAAAGATTCGACAAAATGAAATGCAATTAACAAAATCATTTTAATGAATGGAAGATTAAACTTTTTAATTATCTTTATATTTCCACAAATGTTCGACCTTGTGCTAAAGGCTGTAAGCACCTGCCTGAAATTTATCAGAGGAAGTATGTTTTACAGTTTAATGCCTTTTAAAATAGTGTCTTTGCATACGGCAGCTTTTTTTTTTCCTGCTACACATGAAACTTGTTTGAAAAGATAAGTTAACTTACAATGTAAATCACGCTCAAACTCCCTGTGGCGATATATAGAAACGTTATCTTCTTAATTCCGCTCGTGCGACGCATAAATTGCAAAGACGTACATTTCCTGCTATATATCTAGAAAGGTGAACACGATTATATGTGTCACCAAGACAGATGTGATTCGTTTACTAATGAACTTTAAATTAACCACGAATGAAGTATAGGGGTGATACAACCACAACATATACAAGATAACAATGAAAATTATTTAGAATAGATTTATTAACATAAATGGTACGTGTTGCCATTAATTCAGGAGATTCAGTTAGTGACTTCTTGTAAAGGCAAATGCTTTAATTATATTTAAATTTAGTTTTTTTTTCATTACATTATCATTACGTATACCCTTATCGATAAGATAATGGTCTTAATAGTGACATAAAAATTCATCTACTTTATAAAATGACGAAAAACAGTTTCTCTCTTTGTATACTTACCTCTTTATAAATAGCGATAACTTTATTATAGCTTTATAATAGCGGCGATGGCCAACTGGCTAGCGTTCTGACCTTTCGTGTGGTTCAAATCCTGGCGGGGGTATGGGCGTTTATTAGTGGTTCGAAGTCCATTTAAAACTGAAGATATCGGCCTAATTAGCCGAAAGTGTGCAAAAAATGACTATAGATCGACAAATCAAATCTTTATAAATAACACTACAATATGAAAACAGTGATATTTGACCATATTCATTTTAAAAAGTTACTTTCATTACATATGCATGTAAAGTGGAAAAAAGAAATAAAAAAAAAAAACATTCGTATATTGTTCTAAGATGCTTTGTATTTGTGAAATGTTTTAAAAAGTATTCGTGATATGTTCCAAAAAGTGTTCGTGAACTATTCTTAAAAGCGTTCGTGAAATGTTATAAAATGCATTCGTGAAATAATCAATAAAGACCTGAGCATGATTTCAGTGGTATAAGAACTAAAAAAAAATAAATTGTTTACATGTAATCTAATATTCCATCTGAAATGAATTGCGTACTTACAAATTGAAGTATATAATTGAACAATAATATGCAAAGACGTACATTTCCATCTATATATCTAGAAAAGTGAACACGATTATATGTGATTCGCTTACTAATGAACTTTAAATTAGCAACGAATGAAATAGGGGGGTGATACAACCACAACATATACAAGATAACAATGAAAATCATTTAAAATAGATTTATTAACATAAATGGTACGTGTTAGGGGTTGCCATTAGTTCAGGAAATTCAGTTAGTGACTACTTGTAAAGGCAAAATGCTTTAATTATATTTAAATTTAGCAGTTTTTTTAATTATTGTATTAATTTCATTATCATTATGTATATCATTAATGATAAGATAATGGAGTTAATATTGACATAAACATTCATCTACTTTATAAAAGACGAAAAACATTTTCACTCTTTGCTTACTTCTTTATAAATAAAACTACAATATACAAACAGTGTCGTTTGACCATATTCATGTCAAAGTTATTTTCATGTTAAAATGATTTATCATTATATATACATGTAAAGTGAAAAAAAGAAATATTCTTAAAAGGCATTTGTATATTGCTCTATAAAGTATTTGAAATGTTTTAAAAAGCATTCGTATATTGCTTTATAAAGTATGAAATATTTTAAAAAGCATTCTTATTTCAAATGTATCCGTCAAATGTTGAAAAAAAGGCCCTAAGCTTGATTTCAAAGCTGTAAAGCTAAATGAAAGAAAATAATTTTTTACATGTAAGTATATAATTGAACAATATTATTATTCTTTTTTGAGATGAACAAAACAAAATTTATTGAAATAATTTTTCTTCTCTTAAATTTTTGTTTGCTTGCATCGTTATGTTTTATATGTAATAATTAACTGAATAAAAGGTATGTATAGCCTTAATTTATACAATACACTTAGGTAAAATTGTTATCTTAAATGTTGACTAGGTATATTGTTTTTTAAAGAATTAAAATTCCATATAATTTGGCATTTGTAGTTTCTCTTTGTTTTACTTTTATTGTATTAATCTAGAAAATGAAGCATAAAAAAAAAAAAAAAATTCAAAACAATATATGGAAAATGTTATATTATGAATTTTTTTTTTTTTTTTTTTTGTCTCTTTCCTTATCTTTTCTGTAAGATATTTCACAACTTTTCATACCGACTTATTTTGAATTTGTTAAAGTAATGCGATAGAAATATCCAAACAAATAAAACATATTACGAGAATAACAAAATATTAAACCGATGCTGATATAAAAATTTAATTATATAGCAATAAAAACAATTTTTTTAATCTGAAGAAAAATTATCTAATCTTTTATACGAATGCATTTTATTCATTTCATAACGATAGCAATTCAGAGTGGTATCAAAAACTAAAAATATATTAATTATACAAGCAATAATAATAATTACTACAACTGTAAGCATCAATAGCAAATTATGGTTAGAAAGACTTCATACATTTAAGCCACACCGATTTTTTACATTTTTTTACATGTGTGGCAAATAGACTTGCTAAATTTTTGTCAAGGCAACCTGGATAATTTTGAATTTCATTTTCATAAGATGTAATCTATACGCTCTATTGAGTAAAATTTTTTTATTGTTGGTATATAGTGGTCTTTGTAGTAAATAGCTCCAATACATTAAAATTTTATTACATGAAATAATTTTAATTAGAAAAAAATTGAAAATTACACATTTGCATCTTTATTTCTGAATTGGTTTATATAAAAAAAAATTTCAAAGTGTTACGTGTGGCAAATTTTAATTACGAAATTTTTTGTCCTGATATCCTTGAAGATTTTTAATTTAATTTCTTAGGAGGGTGGTCTATGCTGCTTAACTCTTTACAATATTTAAGCAACAATATTATTACGTTGAATACAATGTTATCAATGATGATATATAATATTCTTTGTTTTCATTGATGAAGGGTTTTGCAGTAAATAGTTCAACAGATTTGAATATTCTTATATTAAATAATTAAAAATAAAAGAGAACATGCTTACTTGTTCTTTTTTGCTGAATTTCTGAAGTGGTATATCACAAAAAAAAAAAAAATGTGCATAAGTGCAAGTGTGAGAAATCTGAATGAAATTTTTGTTATGACATCTTGGAAGGTTCTTTTAATTAGGTTTTTAGGATGGTGACCTATACAGCCTAACTATCTACAATATTTTAGAAACTACAATTAACTAACTAACTCTATGCCACTACAGTCTATGTTGGACCACAGCCGTCTGTCTGCTGGCGGATTCAGAAACAGAAGGTGTCTTCTTTTTAAGGGGTAGGGTTGTTAATCCTACACCCAACAGTCCTATTAGACCAGGACCTACGGTTTAAAGTGGATTCGAACCATTACAAACATCCACAGCACAGCCGGGTCTCAAACTCTATGGCACCGAGTGTCAGAGAACTAGTCCCTCGCCCATCAAGCTCTATATTTACGAAGCAATGTTCAGAAAATAAATTATGAATTAAATTACTGATTGAAATAAAATATTATGACTTTTCTATCCCTTTATCGGTTATTATTATTATTTATTCCAGATATATTACTATTGAGTAAAATGTTATCAATGCGTTCTAAGTTTGGACTGGTGAAAGTTTTTGTATAATAATATTTCAAGAGATTTTATTTATTATTTTTTCAAACGAACATCTATTTTTCAAATAATTTTAATCAGAAAAATAATGGACACATGCACATTTGTATCGTTAATATTCTTGAAGAAGTTTATGGAGGAAAAAATGTCTTGGCTTATTTAGAAATAATAAAAGAATGTAAAACATTTTTTTCTTATTAAATAGTAGGAAGATTAAATAGAATAAACCCATTTTTATAATATAGCCAAATTGGGGATCAAAGCACAATAAATCACAATATCATTGAACTCATTTTATTAATCAATTTCATCCGAACTGGAATTTGAAAGACTCCTTCACAATGTGCCAATGTGTGAAATGGAGTAAAAGTTTTAATATCGTTGACATTTTCTTGAGAAGAATTGGCAAGCAGTCTGAAGAAAATTGCGTCGCTTTCACGCTGACCTCGCAAAGAAGGGGGTGGGGGGGGAGAAGACAGTCCCCTGTCTCATACATTCCGCCAATTGGTCCCCATCTCTCGTCAAAATCCCGACATGAAATGACAGATCCAGGTTGCCAGATTAAAAAGGAAGGATTTTTTTTTTTTCGCCAAAGTCCGCTTTTCGAATGGGCTCCCATTGGAAAAATTGGCGACAGAAGTTGAAGTAGAGTCACTTTAATAGGTACCAAAGAAATAAAATCTTGAAGGATATTCGGCGCTTGAAGGTTATTGTTAATCACAAGTACTTTTTCAAGCATGATTTGTAATCACTCTGTAAGAATGAAATGCTGTGATATTAAAAAGAAAAATTATTTTAAAAGATAATATAATGTACACGAAACACTAATCCTGACTTCACATTAAATTAATAAAAACTTAAGATTGGACGGAAGATACTTTCATATAGATCTTATTAATGTTTTAAAAAAGGGGGTAAATGAGATTTAGGAAATTTGGAAATACGTGTATATTTTTAAATCTTGTTTAATGCAAAAATAAATTTATGAAATAAAATCTAATGGAACAATTTGTTCACTTGTAATAATGATATATATAGAATAATATGTCTGAATTAAATAATAATAATTATAATAATAAACTGTAAATAAATTTAAATTTTTTATTTCAATTAATAATTTAGTTCATAATTTGTTTTCTTAGTTTGAAAATAGTCAATATTATTTATAAAAGCTGTTGCCGCGTTATAATTAAAATTTAATGTTATTGTTTTTAAAAAATGGAAAAGTTTGCATGAATCCCACAAATATTTTCTATTTCTTAAAAAAAAAAATTTGTTGTTATTACTAATTAAGTATCACATATGTTAATTCTTGTTTGAATTGGCAGTCGCTTAGCTTTTATGAGAATTTTTTCACATTATTATTAAAACTTCTTAGATTTGTCAATTTATGGATATTAAAAAAATATCTAATACAGTTATTTGTCAATTGTCTGGATAATAAGGCATTACTTAATCCCACAGGCATTAATTGTCTGGATAATAAGGCATTACTTAATCCCACAGGCATTAATTGTCTGGATAATAAGGCATTACTTAATCCCACAGGCATTAATTGTCTGGATAATAAGGCATTATTTAATCCCACAGGCATTAATTGTCTGGATAATAAGGCATTACTTAATCCCACAGGCATTAATTGTCTGGATAATAAGGCATTAATTGTCTGGATAATAAGCCATTAGTAAGGCAGCAATTGTCTGGATAATAAGGAATTAACACATCCCACAAATATTTTATATTGCTTAAAAGAAAATTTAGCGTTATTACTAGTTACATCACACATATTAATTCTCTTCAAAAAGTTCGTGTTACATTGTCAATGTGGATTTTTACAATGTCAGATAAATATAAAAATTCATCAGCACAAATTTCATTTCAAATTTTAATAGAATCAGCTGAAGTTTGAATTGGTAGTCGTATAGATTTTATTAGAATTATATATTTGTTCATTACCTCTTAAACATATTGTTATTAAAGTAAAAATATCTGATACACTTACTTGTCAATTGTCTGGATAATAAGGCATTAATAAATCCAACAAATGTTTTTTATGGCTTAAAAAAAATTCGTCGTTATTACAAGTTAAGTATCACATATATTAATTCTTTCAAAAAGTTCATGTTACATTGTTAGTGTGAATTTTTACTATGTTAGATAAATACAAAATTCATTAGAACAAATTTCATTTCAAATTTTAATAGGATCAACTGAAGTTTGAATTGGCAGTCATATAGATTTTATGAGAAATTTATATTTTTCATTACCTGTTAGACACATTATTATTAAAGTATAAATATCCGATATAGTTACTTGTAAATTGTCTGGATAATAAGACATTAATTAAAATATTAATAATTACATTAATTTCAACATAACACGCGTTCGTAAACTCTTTTCGTTGCAAACATTAAAATAACGTACAAAATATTTCTAAAATTAATTGGAAATGTGTTTTGTAAATGAGTTTCGAACTTTTAATATCTGAAATAAACATAATTTATCACCCTCCTTTTTTTTAACGATAAATCCAGTCCTCTCCATCAAATTTCTTTACTGTCTTTATGGATCCAATTGTAATTTTGACACTTTAATGATTTTTTTTTGCTGGGCTATTTGTAAACAGGCTATTTTTAGCAGGTATTAAAGGGTTAAGATATAATATAATAAATTAAAATCACCTGAAACTAATTAATATTTGTGTGAAAATGATATAAAAATTATCAATGATAAAGAGATATTTAAATATAATCTTTAATAGATGAATCTGATTTGAGCAGTTACATGTAAGAAGGGCCCATATTTGAAACCTCTGGCGGAGTCCATTGCAGTTACTATGACAACGTACGTAAACGCATTGATAGTTAGGATGTCTGGTGGATTTCTTAGATTTTCTCGTATACATCAAGTAAATGCTGGACAGTTACCCATAAAAGTCCTCATGGAAGATAATATTCTCGGCTCATCGCCCATCGGTGGACTGTTCGATGCATACACAAGTGGAACATGTTCAGCAACAACAAAAACGAAATATCGGAACTCATCTTTATACTTGGAAATATTTAATCTCGAATGTTATTTGATGTATTTAATTCATAATTGAATGTGCAGAAAAGAAACATTCCAGAGGAAAATAAAATTAAGATTTCCATTGCTTTCTAACTTAAAATCGAAATTTCCTACCAGGCAAATCCTTAAATTAATATTTTATTAATTAAAAGATTGCTTAAATTCTTCTTCAGTCAATGTGTCTTCCTTCACTGACCTTTAGGTATGTCTTTTTCACCCATGAGGAATATAAAAATAATTCTCCAGTTGCTGAGATTTTATTTGAAACAAGCCTAATATCACAACAAACGCAACGAGACTGAATATTACACAAGATTGCCAGTATTTAAAGTACTTCTTGTGATGCCAGCATTTTAAGTACATCTGCTCAGACTGAGAGTATTGTGAAAGCTGTTTTGAAGATAGCTCTGTGCTCTAGTTCCCTGTCGTCTCACAAGGTTGATCACTACCTTCTTGACGCTACATTCTCTCAAGCGTCAACCATTCCAACCTAGAGAAGTGTGTGTAGGAAAAGGTGAAGGTTGAATGTTAAATGTGATTTAATGGCAAAAAACTGGTTTAGTTAGATATAGATGAAAGATTTAAAAGAGTATAGCGAGTAAAGAATATGCAAAAGTGTTTGTCGGGGTGCACAGATAAGAGATAGTTTGCGCAATGAGCTCAGATCCTGTTTACTGGGTTTCCCATCAATGAGACTTGCAGTTATTGATGTCCTGTACTGACATTGATATCCTATACTGCAGTCATTAATTTAATATACTGTCATTGATGAATCAGATGCCGTGAAAGCAGTTCTGAGGATCTTTTCTGTCCTCAAGCTATGTCATCTCTAGGTTGACCACTGCATTGTTGACGCTGTATTCTTTCACGTTTCAATCATTTATGTCAACATCGTTTGAATGCTTGTATTGGACCACTTTTTTTGGACCCATTTGTCGAAACTGTAAAGCGGCAACTCAGCTCTAGGCATAGTGATGCGGTGTGGTGTAGTAGTAGACCCATATGTCGAGCAATCCTAACGATTTGGCTACCCTGCTTCCTGTAGTCCAGTGGCAAGTTCATTTTTAAATGGGGACATATGCTCATACTGTGTTTGAATCCGTATGCAAGGCATTGGTACAATTAAAGCAAGTAGGTAAAATCAAATTAGAATTGAATTTCACTTTTTTACAAACCACACGGAAGCTTAATTTGATTCTTTGGAGCTGCAGCTATTTATTCATTTGCTGCCAAAACTTAATCAATTACATATTGATGGATGTGTATATGCGTACGATATTTCATTCCAGTCAAATAACTCCTTTTCAGTATGTCAGCTTTTTTTTGTACTGTAATTTTATGAGGAAAATCAATTCTATTCAGAAGAAGAATACTCTAATGATTGATATGTTTCAAGTCTTTTCCCGACAATATATTGTTTAATGTTACCTAGTTTGAATATTCGAAAGTTTTTCGAAATTTTATTACGTTTTTACTCTCGAATTTTATATAATTTCTCATCTTTTATTGTTTTTAGAAAAGGGAAAAAAATCTGATATTTTAAGACTCAGTGGCAGAATCTTCAATACTGTTTGGAATAAGTTTAATTTCAAATATTATAATATAACAAAATATCATAATAGAATAAAGGTCATATAGAAAACCAGCGAAAATATGACAAAAATAGCAACTAAGAAAATGAGAAAAATAGAGAAAACAATATTGTAAAACATGCAAAATGTATAATTAAAAAAGGGAAGAAACAAACCGAAGCAGGAAGAGAAATATAAAGATAATTCGGAGTTGTGGAAAACAATTTATATGTGTATCTGAACTATCTGAAGTGTTTCATCTCAAACTCAAGTTTTCACTATATAAATACCTCACATCCTTCGCAAACCAATGATAAACATTTTGAAAGCTTTAATAGCTATCCCAAGTAAATAGTTTGGTTATTGTAAATATAGAGCGATAAATTTGATTTAGACCAGGTCTGACAAACTTGCTGATCATTGGCGGCCCAAGACAACAAATAAATAAATAAAATAAAAATTTTATGAGGTTGTGACTAAAAATATCTTAAAAAATACTTAGAAATAAAATTTAAACTTGTAATTTATTCATCACCGATTTATGTTGTTACTTATTCCACTTAGTAGATATCTAATCTACACCAAGTCCACGAACCCGTATGAACTCATGGTTGAAGGGGAAGGAAGCAGCTTCTGTTGTGATGGAGCACCCTTGGGTAAAAGTCTGACTTTTGCCCGTAATGCTGTTACAGTCATAGGAGTCACGGGTCCGGGATGATTTAAAGTTTTATTATTCTTTTCAACCGATTTATTTTTTCACTTTAACGTTGTTTTTTTTTTAATAGCCCAAAATCATTTTACAAATCATTGTAATCATTTAAAATTTTTACCCATTGAATGATTACATTTTTACATAATAAATGGTGTGCGCTACTTTTACCACGCAATAGATGTCTAGCTGCATTGTGGATATACTAATATTGCTTTCAGTATACAATCGTAAACAGTCGATTTGACACTAAAGAAAGGTGCAGACGTTAAATTTGTTTTTAGCAATTTAGCGAGGGAAACAGTGATTATTGATAATGATTATTTTTATCAACCTTTCTAAA
Organism: Caerostris extrusa; assembly: GCA_021605095.1. Classification (NCBI taxonomy): domain Eukaryota; kingdom Metazoa; phylum Arthropoda; class Arachnida; order Araneae; family Araneidae; genus Caerostris; species Caerostris extrusa. The sequence goes on from BPLR01007840.1 coordinate 181,162, forward strand.
TGACGAACCTTTTTTTTGTAGTTTAAACGACATAAATGTTTTGTTAGATTATAAAATCTAATTTTTTTTTATTCTATGAGATTATATATCTATTTCTCTATTTTTTTTTTTTTTTTAATTTCAGCAGGGCTTCTATAGCGTTTCAAAAGAAAACCGAACAAACAGAAAAATTACAGAAAAAAGAAAACTGTTCTACAAAAAGTGGAAAGATGCCTACTTTTTTTTTTTTTTTGAGGGAAATGCTAATGCAGTCTGCTTAGTTTGTAAGGGATTTGGGTCAGTTTTCAAAACCTGTAATTTGAAAAAGACATTACACGCCAAAATACGAAAGAAATTCAGCACGTATGGAAGACGCAAGGTTTGCATAGTAAAGACAATATCAGAACAAAAAAAAAAAAAAGTCTAGATTTTTAAAAGAAAATAGCAACTGAAATGGATTCTGTTGTAAATTTTGATAATGTGATAGTAATAAAAAGAAGAAAAAAATCTAAATTGTATGCTGATGGTGTATTTTAGTTAAGAAATGGATTAATGAATAAATGGAAAGAGTTTTATATATATAATTTGTATATATATATATATAATAATAAAAAAAGGGAATTTAAAAAAAAAACAGCTTGACTCATTAAGTTATGATAGGTTAATTGATGAAACAAATCGAGAAATGTTCGGAGAGAAGAATTTCTACTTTACGTCTTTCGATAGTACTAATGCTATTAATTCAACTCAATTGATAATTTTTATTAGAGATTTGGTTTAGTCATTTTTGTGCACATTTTGGGCTAATTAGATCAGGACCCACAGTTTAACGGATTCGAACCACTAACAAGCATCCATGCCACTGATAGTATTTGAACCTGAAGCCTGGTGGTACCAAAGGCCAGGGCGCTAGCCAGTTGGCCATCAGGCAGCTTTTGTTAGATATATTGATGACAAATATAAATATTTCTGAAGAAATTACTTTGGGGATATTAAAGTCGCAATTAAATCATGAGATTTATACGGAGGAGGAAAGATATTTTAGAACGATTTCCTTTGTCCATTGGGAACATATCTAGTAGAGCTACTGAGGATGCCCAGTAGATGATACATAAAAGAGATGGGCGTGTAAAAACTAATTGAAGAGTCGATGCAAATGCCTTTTAAAATTTACGTAGGATGAACTGTAAAAAAGCATAGCATATAATAAAAAATTTATGTTTAAACGATTTAAATATGCATCATACCATGTGGATTGTCATCAAAGCTATAAATTTCATAAGGACCAAGGTGTTGAATCATCCCAAATTCCAGGAATTCATGAAGAACTGTTTTCAGAGGGAAGAATAAACTAGAATCCAAATTTCTGAGGAAAACCTTGAGAACACATTAAGAATTGCAACTATTTCTCTGGAGCCAAATATTGCATTAGTGTTTCAAAAACTAGGGCAAACAACTCACTAAATTTATGTTATTGTCTTGCCTTATACATTTATAATAAAAAGTCACTTATTAATGACGTTTATATTACTTAAATATGGAACTATATATTATTCTGCTTTCCCTTGACGGCTGCTTTTGCCTCGAGCACATATTTTCATGTTTCAGGATATATAGATATTTTTTTAACTAAAAATACGAATTGAAAATTTTTTTTATAACAAAGAAAAATGTATGCGGAAACAAATCTTTGGTACACTTACGACATAGGTTCATAGTTACTGGCGATGGGACATGGATACTCAGCGTCATACCTTCATCGAAACAGTAATTATGGAATGGAAGCTATCCAGCTCACTCACAGGGCAATTCAGCACTCCTAATTATGGTCACGGTTTTCTGGGACAAAAAGGATGTTTTATTGGTGGGTTCTATACCTAAAAGCTAAAAACTGTAACCATCACTATTTGAGGAGAAACACTGAAACAGCAGCGACTGGCCATTCAAAACAACAGACTAGACTTGTTTGGTTCTTATGTCATTTTGTTGCAGGACAATGCCAGGCTACCGTTCCACTCCGGTGATTCAAAATCTCATCCAGTCCTTCAGTCGGGAAGAAATGAATCTTCCTCAGCAAAGTCCTTGACATTATCTCCCATCACTTTCCTTTACTTGAAGAGATTCTTGGATGGTTAGTGCTTCAACAAGATAAAAGACGTCGTAACGTCATATTAATCCTCACATGTGGTCTCCTTCTTTAAGGCTAGCAAAACAAATACTTATACTACTGTGCCCAAAAAGTAAGACCAATTATTGTTATTATTTTCAAAAATTCTTTATTTATTCTCCCAAATTTATTTTCATCGATTTCAAAGTAATCGCCTCCGGACACAATGCACTTATGTCAACTTTTTTTTCCAATCCGCAATGCATGCTAAAAATCATCGGCAGGGATGGCCTTCAAAAACGCGGCGGTTCACGTTGAATCTCTTCAATCGACTCAAAACGGTGTCCCCGGAGTGGTCTTTGAGTTTAGGGAATAGCCAAAAGTCGCACAGTGGGAATACGGTGGTTGTGGAACGATATGGGTTTCCTTTTTGTCGAAAGAAGAATACATGCAGTGTGAGCTGGCGCATTCAGTGTTTTCAGTACCAATCGAGATTTGACGCGTTTGAGGAAAATGGAATTGACCGATCCTTTTGAAATTCCAACATCATCAGCAAGGTCTCTAATTGTAAATCGACGGTTTGCAAGCACCAAATCTTTAATTTTTGACGTGAGCTTCGTCTGTTGAGGTTGATGGTCGACCAGAGGGCTCTTCGTCTTCAACGCATTCTCTGTCTTCTTTGAACTGTTTATACCATTTCTAAACATTTCTTTCCGATATAGGGATGCTCACCGAATGCCTTCTGCAACATTCTATACGTTTCCGCAAACAAAATCGAATGCAAGTTCTTTTTGCACAATTAATTCAGACATTTCAAAAATCTCTGGAATCAGTTTTAGCGTCTCACAAAGCCAAGCGTAACTGAAACACTAATGAATATTTTGACGTGAAATTTCACACAGATGTCAAGGACAGTGCCAGTAACCTAAAAAAAAAAAAAATTGAAATTCCATAAGCCCTGGAATTTTAAATTGAAAATTGGTTTTACTCTTTTGACACAGTAGTATATTATAATTAATATCTTAACTTGAAGGATGATTATATAGAAAAACAGTATAATGTACCTCAACCGTTAATAAATATGCACCCTTGTCCATAACTGACTTCTGTACTTTCTGTGTAACTTGCATGTATTCTTCCTTCATACACATATATCACATAAACAAACAATCCTGTCAAGTTAGAAATATCATTTGTTTCATCCAATTAAAACGATAAAAAATTTTAATTCAGGATCAATAATTCCATTCTGTAGCTTCAGTTAGACAAAGGGATGTGACAGCAGATTGCATGTATCAAACGGTGGGATTACGTTGACCAGTAGCAGTTAGCAAATTGGTACAAGTGCTCTTTTAATATCATAAACTAACAGTTGTATGTGTATTGTCACGATTTCGAATTAATGTTAGATCGTTACTCGTCCAGGAGCTTTTTAGTTTTGAAAAATTTCTTTGACCCATAAAGTTAGTTAGTCGATCTCATAAGGAGTTGTGATCCATAGTCTGAGAAACCGTGGTTTAAACCATGCTATTTGCTACAATAACAGTTAAATTTATCTGTATGTTATACCAATCATTGCACTACCTGATACAAAAAAATTTTTATCAAAAAAAAGGGAATGTTGTGTTATTTGCAAAAAATAATTGCATAAACTGCTGTTTAAAACTATTTAGTTATGTACTGCTTTATGAGAGAAAAAGATAGGAAAATCATTTGTTGCTCAAATGCCTAATACTAAAAAAAAAAAAAAAAAAAATCAAATGGTGTAATTTTTAGAAGAAAAGTATGCCAAACTAATTATATATACATTTAGAAAAGATAGTGATACTATAAAAAGTTGTCTTTTGAGAATATCGATAATACTAGAATTATGATTTTTTATGTTTTGCAATATAAAAAAAAAAAAAAAAGGATCTATATAGGATGTTAATGTGCACATGTATTATGTGACAGTTTTTTATGTACATGAATCGCATGAATTATAAAAATATGTTCCTATATAACATAAAGTTACAATAAAATTTTCCATTGTATACTATTCCTATTTTACTATCATATAAATAGTTAAAATATTTTAAATAAATCAATAGTTTTTCTCTTCTTATCATATACAAATCATATCTTCTGATTTTATATAAATTCACGGAGTTTTCACAAAAGTATTACATTAACATGACTTTGTTTTTCGTCACATATATGATCATAAGCAATTTTTTATTTTATCATCAACGAATCAACTTCTAAGATTTTTCTAATTGGTAGAATATTTGACATCTGATTTTAAATACAACAAAAGCAATTTAAATAATTTGGTTTTTTTTTTTTTATTTTCATAATTTATATATTGCCGAAAATGGACAAATTTTATTAGTTATACTTTTATGGAACAGCCCATAATATCTTATTTTGTGAACCAATATTTATTTGGCATTTTTTAATTTTTATTTCAAGGATCTTGTGTTCCACAGACAATCCCTAATTAGCTACGAGAGAAGTTATTGCTTTTCAGGAAGGCTTTCATTGTATATCGCTTAAAAGAAAGTATAGAAAACTCACAAGGCAGCACAGTCGTGAATTGTCTAGGCGAGACTTTTATTCATGCTCTCAGAATAACCATCGAATCTACTACTCGTTTCAGAAATGGAGATACTATTAATGTCTGTTTTTTTTTTTTTTTTTTTTTTTTTTTTTTTTGGAGGAGAGGCGGTAGAAATGGCCCGTTAAAAAATGGAATTACGTTGAGTTTAATTCGTATATCTTTATAAGTGTTCTTTAATTTGACAGTGAAAATAAATAGCAACATAATTGAAATATCATAAATAAATAAATAATAATAAATTGCAATATAACTAAATAAATAAATTTCAATATAATTAAATAAATAAGTTGCAATATAATTGAAAATAAATAATAATGTGCGTTTGGCCTCGATGCTATTCGCCACAGATTTAGCCAGACAGGTAGCAGATTTACCAACACCCGGGGTGCTATGCTATACCAACATGAGAAAAATGGGGGAAAGTATTCTTCCTGGAGGTCTTTCTTTAGATAACAGGCTCGAATTGGTGTTGCACAAGAGAAAAACCAAGAAAATACCCACTTAGTGAGCCTGAGAACAGTGAAGCTTATTGCTGAAGTGTACATCATTATATATATTAGCACTTATTAAACAAACATGGATTGAACCTGAAACTTTTCCTCCAAAACACTTCTGTCAAGCATGCTGAGTACTAAAAAACCAGGAGACACGATGGCGATTGTGGCATCGTGTGTAAGCTACATGGATGGAGTTTTTGTGGTTTTTCTCCCATTATAAGCACATTCGAGGCAGTTAGCGTAGTATCATTCTTCATATCTCTGTTCATCAATGCTCTAATCGACCAGGGCATGGGGAGAAAATAATTAAAATGCATTCAAATAATTCATATTAGTTTCAAAAGGAAGCGCATTTTTCGAATATATCAGGCTATAAGCTGTAATAAAACTAAGGAAAATTAAGGGATATTTATCTCTTTACTTGTTACTAAACAACATAAAACATTTTTGTTCAAATTAATAATAAATACGTTAAAATAACTATACCCAAATATTATCAAAGAGAAAGATTAGGAAAATGTCAAAAAAAAAAAAAAAAAAAACCTTTTATCGCATAACATATTCAATATGTTATTATTTAACCAATAGAGCTCATATATATATATATATATATATATATATATATAGCTTCCTGTCAGAAGGAGTTTTTGTTGTACGTTATTTTTCGTTTAAATAAATAAAGAACAGAGGACAGTAATAAGAAACAAAGAATAATCTATGTGATTGGTTAGCAAATTGTAGGATATGAAACTCAGTATTTTTCTGAAATATAAAAACGATTATAACCATATACTTTTAATTATTAATTATACTATTACTGCTAATATATTTGCTAAAAATTATTTTTATTAATTCTATCTAATAGTTTAAAAATGAACTATACTCAATTTAAATAATTGAGAATATGAATTCTTTTAGTATCATGATAACCTTATCCATAGCAAATTAATTTTATTAATTTCTTTTTTTTTTGGGATATACATATTATAATTATATATATATATATATATAAATTATTCTAGCTAAATTTTTTTAATCTGTTGATTACTATTTACTACAAAATTCCTCAACAATGAAAACAAAGTACTTGTCGAATATTAGCAGTGAAAAAATTTCATTCTATGCAATGATATTGGTTTGTAAAAATTGTAACTTCTTCAATGGCGTAACAGCTCCATGTTGGGCCAGAGTTGCCTGCCTACAGGTAGATTTTAAGACAGGAGATGATTTCTTTTACTGAGTAGGGTTGTCAGCCTTACGTCCGACGCTCTCTACAGTCAAATTAGAATAGGACCTACGGTTCAAAGTGGATTCCAAACTACTACAAACATCCAGGCCACTGTCGACCTAGAACCCGAAACCTGTAGCACCAAGAGTCAGAGTGCTAGTCATTCTACCATCAAGCTCAAAAATTGTAATGTTAGACATTATATTAGAAAATGAACACTTCAAAAGATGATGATAGAAACAATATACTCGAACTCAATATACAACGAACTATTTTTAAAACATTTTAACAACTGACATTCACTGAATATATGAAACGTTTAAATCCATCTCTTACCATTAACACTAGTCATACATAAGGTATAAAAAGATGGTATTTTTTTTTTTTTAATGTATTATTTATTATTTTTTTTTAACTCTTTATCACTTGTTGCAAATATAAAAAAAAAAATTTTGAAATACCTTAACAAAATTCGCCATGAAGAGGTTCAATACTTCCATGCTATACAAGGTTATTTAGAAAGGTAATCATGCTCTACTTGCTCATCTCGAGTCTGACTCGAGATGAGCAAGAAAAAACTTCAAAACTTTAAGCTTTAGCTTAGAACTTTTAATCTTAAAGCTTTTAGAACTTTAAAGTCACATTATTTTTAAATTTCCATTATTATCTTGCCCTATTTTTAATATGTTGATAGTAACTATATTTAGCAGTACAGGTGAAAACAATATTTCTTTTTATTGCCAGTACTCTTTGTAAAATTCATTGAATAGTCTGTTAACCACTTAACTTACTATTTATTAAATTTTTTTATTATGAGTTTTTTTTTTAAAAAATGGTCAGTGTTTTAAAAGAGTTTTAATTCAGATAAATAAATGAATGAATAAATAGATAAATAAATAAATAAATAAATGAAGGAATGGATAAATAAATGAATAAATAAATGAATGAAATAAATGAATAAATGAATGAATGGATAAATGAATAAATGAATGAATAAATAAATAAATAAATCTATAAATAAATAAAGGAATGAATGATGCCGTTTGGAAATTTCAGAATAATTTGATTTTGACTTTTTGAATGAATTCAGTAAGTGATTTTTGAAAATACATAAATTATTACAAATTGCAATTTATCCAATTTCTTATAGTTGATATTGAAAGAATTGATAATAGAAAATGATAGCAGATATTGGAAATATTTCAATAAAACCGATTATTCAAATAATTATTACTACTTAGCTGCATCTTTCGTCAAAATTCTGTATTTTGAGTGCATTTATTAATATTGTTATTGATAATAAAAATCATGAACAGAAAATTACATTAAAAACCACCTTAGTAAAAAGAAATTTTTAGTTAAAATAATAAATAAAAACATTTCTCAAAAACGACATGGCAAATTTCATTTTCATAATTAATTAAATGACGGAGTCACTAAAAAAACAAAATCAGATTTTTAAAAGCATTTAGATAATTGAGTTTTTGCCTTAATTTTCCAAGTCGACGACAGCGAAACCTTAAACTTTTTTCGTGCATTTTCTTGCGATTTATATTTTGAAAGACTCTATATATATTTGATAATCGAAAGAACAGGGCCCATTTTCTGAAAGACCCTAGAGGGATATAGAGAAAAAAGTGTCTGTGTGTGAAGGGGGAGGGGGTGAAAAATTTAAGGGTAGGAGACAGAATGGAACGATCCAGACATAAAGAGGGGTGGGGGAAACGAGGGACTAGCTGACGGCTCATACGGATGATTAATGCGCTACTGTAGCACAGTTTGCAGCACACGGAAGCCTTGTATGATGTATGGCTATCCCTTTCAGTAGGGCTCAAGCAGACATAAACACTGCAATGCTTTAAGGGGACGAATACTACACAAGGCCTGAGGATACTTCTTTTTATGGTCATTATTATTTTTTGAAAGCTTTGCTGGTATTTTTAGCCCCTGTTGAGCTACAAACAAAGTCCACCGGCTGGAGGTTAGAGCCTTTTATTAATGTTGCTGAATAAATCAGTGCAACAAGTCTCTGGAGCAAGAAATCCGCAAGATTGGGTATCAACACTTGGCGGTTTTCATCAACTGAATCGCGTAATAGAAAAGAACAAGTCATGTATAATAATGATGAAAAAAATACTACAGAGTTTTATTTTCAGATTGTGGTAGATGTGGGGACATATTTTACGATAAATGTGAACATAAGTTCAAAATTTTTAAATTTTATTGAATATTTTATTTAGTATAGTGTTAATAAGACCGTCTCAGTATTTTGGCAACCTCTTTATAGATTAATTTTTGTATTCATTCGTGAAGGAGTTAAAAATTCAATGAAAGGGAAGAACAAAATGAAGAAATTATACATACGAACAAAGAAAAATAAAATTTTTTTTTTTTTATTAAATTTTGTTCATTTTCTGTTGTCATTAATTTAATGAGTCAGAAAAAAATTTAGAAAAACAGTAAATATTAAAAAAATTCAGCCACTGAGCATTATTGTGAATTAATGCTCAGTGACGAATGAAAAGTTGTTATACATTAAAGGGAATACCGGTTCTGTAAATATTTTATAAATGTATAAGTTTTCCTTACGCAACTTTAATCATGACATCTTGAAAAACTTTGAGTTTCACTTTTTTAAGATAGTGTAACATATCAATATTTGCAAATAAATCTTATTTAGCGGAATAGAATATTATAGGCATTGATATTAGGAGTTCGTTGTTTACGATCACTAATTTTAATGAAGAGGTTTTTGGTTTGGTTTGGTCGGTCGGTCTACGGTAATTTTTTTTTTTTTTTTTTTTTGCATACTTCAGGTTAATTAGACCAGGACCTACAGTTAAACGTGGATTCCAAACCCCTAATGTTTCTATATAAATATCCACTCCACCATCAGGATTGGAAACTGAAGCCTATGGTACCAACGGCCAGAGCGCCAGTCAATTGGCCATCAGGCCGTCAAAGAAGAAGTTTTAAAGTGTCATTTGACGTATCTTATGCTTTTACAGTTTCTTTCTTTATAAAAAAGTAACTAATACTTTAATTATAGTTCATACATTGATAGGGACTTCTTCTTTTATATATTAATTTCTTAAAAATTTACAAAACAAATAGTTTGCATCAATAATGCTATTAAATGGAAAAAATAAAATAAAAAGTATTTAAATAACAACAACATTACTATAATTTTATACAATTATTTTTAAGTAAGTCTCCAAAAGCATACATTTTAAAAAATTTTGAAATTCATTTAAAATTTAGGCCATCCATTTGTTTAATAAATTCACAATTTAATTGTTCCCATGTAATTTAATTATTGTTAATTAAATAGATGTTCTTTTTAACCTTTGGTGCAAGTACAGAAAGTTTAGATTTAATTGGGAAATGAAAAAAAAAATTTAATAACCACATGAAGTTGAAAAATTCTTATGCAGTAAGAATTTTGTGTAAAAGACATCCATTTTAAATTCAAACTCAACTTGAATAATTAAACGAAAAGTCTGAGAAAATGTGATAATGTTGTCTTATTACATTCAATAGAAAGATTATAAATAGGATAATGTTAGGATGCAATTCTATACTTTATTTTTAATTCAACTAAGAAAAACCCCCAAAGTTGATATTTTGGTCTGTTAGGCAGATCTATGAAAGGTCATCTATCTGTCAGAGCATCCATTGTCAAATGTTCCATACGAATGTCGTTGTATTACACTTTATGAATGCAAAAGTTGTTGTTGGGATGTCTGATGTATAAAAAAACATCCATTAATAACATATTTCGCTATCCTTCACTACAGTTTATGGAGAATAAAATTTTTTATCTAAATGTATTACTTTATTACCCATCAAATAAAACTCAACAGCTTAATATAATAGATGTTATAAAAAAACTAAAATTTTCTTCAACAATATTATCATAAATAAAGCATACTGTTAGTTGTATGTCATTCTTCAAAATAATTCTAGCAAACGAATAGAATAAAATGAATGTAAAGAATTCCCATTACGTATGTCGTTGTATTATATTTTATGAATGCAAAATTTTTTGCTGGGATCTCTGATGAATAAAACAAAACACCCATTAATAAAATATTTCGCTATCCTTCACTACCGCTTATGAATAATAAAACAATATCCAAATGTATTGTTTTATTATCCAACCAATAAAAGTCAACTGTTTAATGTAATAGATACGTTATAAAAAAAAAAACTAAATTTCTTCAACAATATTATCATAAAAAAGTTGTTGTATGTTATTTTTCAAAATAATTCTGGCAAACAAATAGAATGAAACGAACGTAAAGAATTTTCCATACGAATGTCATTGTATTATATTTTACGAATGCTAAATTTATTGTTGGGATCTCTGATGCCTAAACGGCCTGATGGCCAATTGGCTAGCTCTCTGGCCTTTGATGCCACAGGCTCTAGGTTCGAATCCCGGCGGCGGTATGGATGGTTGTTAGTGGTTCGGAATCCACGTTAAACTGTAGGTCCCGGTATAATTAAATCAAAGTGTGAAGAAAATGACCGTAGATCGACAAACCAAATCTCTGATGAATAAAAAAAAAACACCCATTAATAATATATATCGCTATCCTTCACTATCGCTTATGGATAATAAAGCAATTTTATCTAATCGTATTGTTTTATTACCCAATAAATAAAAGTCAACTGCTTAATGTAATAGATACGTTATAAAAAAATTAAAATTTTCTTGAACAATGTTATCACAAAAAGTCATACTGTTAGTTATAGGCCATTCTTCAAAATAATCTAGCAAACGAATTTATTGCCCACTGCTGTAATTTATGGAATCTTAACTCAACAAAACAATTACTTTCATCTTCACTTTTTAGTTTTTAATTCGTGTATGAGCGGACATAATGTATTACATTAACGGCATTTATAAGTCAACCCTTATCAGAACACGAGCGCAGTGTCACTTGGTATTATGTTCGATTGAAAAGCCATGTGATTAATAACATATGCAAGAATATTAATCAAAAGAGGAATAACTCTTTCCACCGAAACATCGATCGTTATCTTAGTCTGTCACAGTTTACAGCAAAGGGATGGGGGGATTGAAACTTTTACCAAGAAGAGATGTCAGTAAATTACTGAGAGAAACAACCAAAGCGATCAGCCAGCTTGTAAAAAGAGTGGAAAAGCTACATTATAAAATATGAATAAAGAAAAAGTAGTACGTAAAAAGGCAGCTAAAAGATGTTACCATCCGAAAAAAGAAGCCAGATCAGCGACTCAATCTATCAGGAAGCAAGTGTGGCGTAAAGTCGACCATGAAAGGAATCAACGGCAGATCAACCTCAGTATGTTGGAATAAAAGGGAACTTTGCGGTCGAGGCTGGAAGCTGCCTTTTACTGCAAGTCTACTGCAGAAGGATTGGTGCTAAAGATTCGTGGGATATCTGACTCAATCCAGGTTGACGCGAGGTACAAAAAAAAAAAAAAAAAGAAACAGCAAGTCAGGATTGGGGAAAGTAAATCAATAAAAACGGGAGGGGGAGTATGTATTTTATCTAGAGTGAAAGTGCCTTTTAAATAAAATCTGACGGAAATTTATTTTGCAGCATGAAATTCCTCTGGGAGCGTGTACATGGGGCTCGAAAAAGATTCGCTTTGAGCAGATTTTATTTATTGCCTGACAAGATTGTATTCTTTTCTCCGCTAAAGTATTCTTCCTTATTTGTGTTCAGGAAAGAGTACATTATACAAATCTCAAATCATCCCCTCTATGATTCTCTGTGGATTGAAGACTGAAATAGATAAGATAATAATTCTAAAATTCATATAGATGTCTTGACTATAAAATATTTTAACTTGCTTTGATATCGAGGGAGTGGTTTAAAATAAAAATTTTAAAGAAACATTGCAAAGAATAATAATAATAAACTGCAAAATTTTGGTAACATAAACTAATTATAACTAATATATTTTTCCGTGAAGAATGATGATTAAAGAATTTTGAAATTTTGATTAGATTTTTACACATTTAATTACTTTTTTTTTTCAAAATTTGCATCGGTATTATTTATAAATTACAGAAATGTTTTATTCAATAAAATACTGATACACTACTTTTTAACTAATTTTAATATATTGACAGCAATACAATAACATATTTGTATGCTATTATTTTTCCAATGTCAAAATAATAGATTAAGAAAAAAATTTTAATTTGTAATTAAGTAATTATAAAACATATATGATGCGGCTGAAGATAAATTAATCAAGTCTATAGCTACACAATGTTGTATAAAAGACTATTCTAACATTTGATAGTTTTAAATCATTTATTTTTATATATAACAAATTTAAAAATGCATCATTTAAGAGAAAATATAACCTATGAAAATCCTCATTTGTAATTAAATAATTATAAAAATGCGTATGATATAGCTGAAGACACATTCATCAAGTCTATTGCTACACAATATTGTACAAAAGGCTATTCTTACATTTGATATAATTTTATTGACTTTTTCAGGATATATATATTTGTGTGTACAGCTCTATAATTAAAATTATTCTAGCTAAAATTTTTTTAATCTGTTGGATAACTATTTACTACAAAATTCCTCAACAATGAAAACAAAGTACTCGTCGATTATTGACAGAGAAAAAAATTTCATTCTACAGAGTAATACTGGTTTGTAAAAATTGTAATTTTTCTTTAATGGCGCAACAGCCCCTTGTTGGGCCAGGGCTGTTTGCTTACTGGCATATTTCGAAACATGAAACGTTTTCTTTTTACCGGGTAGGGTTGTCAGCCTTACAGTCATATTAGACCAGGACTACGGTTTAAAGAGGTTTCCAAACCACTACAAACAACAATGGCACCGCCAGCCTCGAACCCGAAATTTGTGGCACGGATTTCGGGTTCGAGAGCCGATCTCTCGGCCATCAGGCCCCACCTATGATACTTATACTTATATTTAAATTATATATTTACAAACTGTAGCGAAACACTTTTTGTAATACAAGGAATTTATCTAATACGATTAAGCCAAAGACAAAATAGTTTACCAGCAATGCATAAAACATTCTTAGCATATAAATGTTGCTATAAATTCGATTAAGAACTTATTAAGGACAAAGTGACATAGAAGATTAAGTGACGAACAGGATGTAATATATTTTGGATAACCTTAATCTGATAAAGAAGTTTCATTTTTTGTAATTATTATTTGGACTAAACTAATTTAAATTATTTTTTTAATTTTAAATTTATTCTTTAAAATATTTAAATTATTAATTTAGCGAAAAGACCATTTGCAAGACAATTTTTTTTCTTTTTTTTTTTTTTTTTTTTTTTTTGAAAATTCAATAAAAAAAAAAAATTTCGACGTTAACATGAAATTGGTTCGTTTTTTTTTTTTTTTTTTTTAAAAATTCATTTAATAATTTTTATTATCACATATCTTAAATTTTTGAAATGCAATTATAAATTTTAAATCCATAAATATGAATAACATACATATTTAAGTTCAATGAATTTATACTACATTATGTTAATGGTGAATTTTTTAGTAAGTAATATTGATATAGAAAATGTTTAGGATTTGATTTTAAAATTCGGTAGTACGTGCATTAATGTTTTTGTTGATATAACAAACAGGTAACGTGATCATGCAAAATAACCTCATATAAATAAGTAAATTATAGTAATTGATGTAAAAATTTCATAAATATAGATAAATTTTGTTTAAAAATGCAAAATAAGAAATTTTAATGACATCAGAACTTCTGGTAAGCACTGCTTTCTAACTGACTGCAAAATGCTAATTATGGCCTCTTTCAGAATACAAGCCTACCCTTGTATAAATCGAGAATGCGTTTTTTCTTTAAAAATTTTGGTCAAAATAATATTCGAATGTATATAAGCCGAAATGAAAAAAAAAAAAAATCGTAAAACGTTCATATTCATAGGACTTTTCCGTTAACAGGACGCAAATTTCGCCAACAGCAGATTTTCCATTTTGGAGACGACACAAAAAAACCAGCAATAAAAAAACAATTTCGAAAATAAAACAGCTCATTTTCATTAAAAAAAAAAAAAGATTTCATTTAAAATTACTTTTTTTCGTAAACTTAAGAAATATAATCTAAAGAAATAAAAACGTGGTTTATTTGGCGATATTTTGCAATTTATCACTTGCGTCTGGCTAACGGAAAAGTGCCTACCTTTTTGTGATATTAGCGGATCCTTATATAAAACCATCTCGTACCGTTAAAAAATTTCGTGCATATACAAGGAAATATAACGCTAAATAAATAATGTAGGCAGGAAAGAAATTTATGTACAAAAGAAATATTAAATTTCCATTTTTCTTCACTATAGTTGATTTGAAATGTTATGTCTTTCAGCCAAGTAATCATTCTGGTAATTTTTAAAGGTATTTTGTTGCTTTTTAACCTTTTGAAGGATTAATTTTCTTAGGGGAAAAGTTATCTTTAACTTTTATTGATTACTAGAAAATATTCGAAAAAGAAAAATCAGAAATTTTAGAATACAATAAATAAACAATATCCACACATGGCAGGTTGGGAGTTAACGAAAAGAATTTATTAAATTTTTAAACATTTATATTTTCGACAAATTTGTGAAATTTGGTTAAAAACGTTTTTTAAAAATTTTGTTTTAAAAAGACATTTTGGACAAAGTTGTTTTTATTGCTTTTTGGTTTTTTTTTTTTTTTGTTGAAAAAAAGTTGTTTTGTTTTAAAAAGACAGTTTGCACAATGCTTTTAAACATTTTGTTTAAAAGTCATTCTGAAATTTTGTTTTAAAAGTCAGTTTTGGAAATGTTTTTAAACAACATGTTTAAAAGAAAGTTTGTACAATGTTTTTAAACATTTTGTTTAAAAGAAAGTTTGTACAATGTTTTTAATTTAAATATTTTGTTTAAAATATAACATTTTGTTTAAAAGAAAGTTTGTACAATGTTTTAATTTAAACATTTTGTTTAAAATATATTTTGGACATTTTGTTTAAAAGAAAGTTTGTACACATGTTTTTTTTAAACATTTTGTTTAAAATATATTTTGGACATTTTTTTTTAAAAGACATTAAAACACATGTTTTTGACATTTTCATTTTTGTTTCGTTTTTTTTTTTTTTTTTTTTAGGATAATGACTGATAATGTCTAATGCTACAATAAACAGAAAGTGTTGAAAAATTCTTTGCTTTTATTATTGAGGAATTTTATTATAAGCAATTCTCTAACGCCTTTTAATTTTTTCAGTTAGAATAATTCGCTTGGAGGAAGAAAAAAAAAAGTTCTCATAAATATGTCTCTCAGGAAGTTGAACTCACATGCCAATCGATCCAAGTCTCTTAACGTATAAAAGTTTCGTTTGTTTTCTCAATAATGTAAGAAAACAATTTCTTCTAAATACTTTTTTTTTATCTCTTTAGTTGAAATTCACAGCAACAACAACAATAAAAAAAAAAAAAATGACAGATTACAGAAAAGTTGGCATTGACTTATAATGAAAACTAGTTATTAAAAACATTTTCACCCTCGGCTGCTGCATATATTTGGTACAACAACGTGTTTCAAAAAATCTACATAAAAATAAAAATAAATAAAAAAAATGCTATACGAACAACAACAACACAAAAAATCTGTAGGCTGGAACGAGATCCTCAAAGGCCAGTGTCCTGCACAGTGTATTACAGAGATTGGGGTATGGGCGGTTCCAAGAGGGTTTGATGGCCAGGCCCTCTTGCATGTGCTTCAACTTCTTAGTTAATAATAGAGGTCCTTGGGAAATCTTGAACAGTAGATAAGTTTAGTATGCACCACTCAACCTATAATTGCTTTACCTCATGTTAAAGTAGGACGGAGAGAGGGAGGTAGCAGCCGACAAATTACATGAGAGCGAATCAAATTTCCACGAAAGCAATTGACGTCTGACGTATACCTTGGCTTTTTTTTTTTTTAACTTTGGGAATCTTGTTTATTGTATAAAATGTGACCGAGCAATGATTAAGTAATTTCTTTCTTGGAAAACACCGATTTGAATAAAAAAGAAGAATATTGTTGGTATAAGATTGGTGTTCTGACACTCAGTGAATGGGTAGAAGTAATTTGTTAGAGCCTTATCAGAATAAATTATTATAATGTAAGCTCTAATATGTGTTTACCTCTTCTGTTTCTTCTTATTCTGATTCTAGCAAAGAGCTACATATAAATATGTATTAGGATATTAAGTAGGATTTTGTTAGAAGTCTTAATTTTCTTAAGAACATGTATCAAAGTATACTTCACATACGTTTCTAAAATTGTTAAAAAATATTATTGAACATTGTTTATGATTAATTAATTTTAGTAAAGCAAAATTAAAATAAGTATAAATAAAATCCAGAATCCATGCAGAAAAACAAATGATATAACTTACCTGTTTTCTATATTTCGGCCATTAACTTTTTGAATTTATTTCTGTATTTTTATATTGTTCAAGTTTATTTGTATATTTATATTTTGTGTTTACCGAAAACCAAACACATATATTTTTGTGCACTCTAGCTCTCTAGTTCTAATTAAATTTTCGGAAATAAATTCAATACTACAAATACTACAAATGATATTCAGCTTCTGATTTGTTTAAAATTGTGATTTTTAAGGTTAAAATACTTTTTGCTCGAATTTCTTTCAAAACTGAACGAATTTTTAGTGATTAATTTAAACATTTTATCTTCAAGCACTCCTATTAATTTTTATTTAAGTTGTAATTAATGCGTTCAAAAGCGCGTTTTTTAAAAATTTATTATTATTATTTTTATTTTTATTTATTTATTTACACATATATATATATATATATATATATATATATATATTTACAAATTTAAACATTCGTTTGCATTTGAAAGTGAAAAAAATATTTTAAAATAATGTTTCTGATTTCTGTGGTAATAATGCAGTCTTCCGTTTGCATCTATTTGTTTAACTTCTAATCATTATAAGACAAGAAAAGGATAATATAAGACACTAAATGGCTAATTTAATAAAACCTCATAGTTAAACTGCAAATTTAATAGAATCATCACACATCTTAAATAAATGGATTGTATATGAATTAGTTAAGATAGTTTTGAGAGATAATTAGGTAGATTTCTTTTAATTAAGACTTTTTTTCCACTTTTTAAGAAGTACCATGGAAATTTATTCTACCATTAATGAAAGAATAGACAGTCATTGAAAAATTATGAACTTTATTTAAATATAATTATTAAATTGCAACACACTTAAGTTGCTTTAATGAAGCACTTATCTTTAGATAACTCAAATATCACAACTCCTATTGTATCACTGTGATCAGAGAATGCAAAATCTGAAAGTTCATTAGAGCCCTTTTTTGGCCTAATTGCCCCTCTAGAAGTGATTGTCATGCGAGGGAAGTATTTTTAGGGCTGCACTTTGCGAGTGGGGTGTAACTAGCCCAGCGTCACCCAAATGCAAATATTGTCTCATTCTCTGTCTTCCTGCCCATCGATTGAGCAAATGGATTAAGGGAAAGAGATCCCGACGGCAAACAAGGGACCAAAGCAAAGAAAAGAAAACACTGGACCGTTGGCTAACTACTGCATTATTGAGTACTGCCTTGTTGGAGAACATTAAAATTGTTTGATCTCATGTTTTTTTTTTATCCTATTTTTTTCAACCTTTGTTAATAGTACCATTGAACTTAGTCAGCCAACGTATAGGATTTATGGTAAGTTAGTGGCTATTCTTTGCCCTATACACTTACTGATGAAAGGCGCGTGCAATTTTTTGTGTCACTTTTTGTAGAAGGAATCTGTAGGATTATTTTTGAATTTCTAAGACAGTAAGAACGAAAGCAAAGAAAAGAAAACACTGGACCGTTGGCTAACTACTGCATTATTGAGTACTGCCTTGTTGGAGAACATTAAAATTGTTTGATCTCATGGTTTTTTTTATCCTATTTTTTTCAACCTTTGTTAATAGTACCATTGAACTTAGTCAGCCAACGTATAGGATTTATGGTAAGTTAGTGGCTATTCTTTGCCCTATACACTTACTGATGAAAGGCGCGTGCAATTTTTGTGTGTCACTTTTTGTAGAAGGAATCTGTAGGATTATTTTTGAATTTCTAAGACAGTAAGAACGAAAGCAAAGAAAAGAAAACACTGGACCGTTGGCTAACTACTGCATTATTG
Organism: Caerostris extrusa; assembly: GCA_021605095.1. Lineage (NCBI taxonomy): Eukaryota > Metazoa > Arthropoda > Arachnida > Araneae > Araneidae > Caerostris > Caerostris extrusa. The sequence goes on from BPLR01007840.1 coordinate 199,777, forward strand.
AGTACTGCCTTGTTGGAGAACATTAAAATTGTTTGATCTCATGGTTTTTATCCTATTTTTTTCAACCTTTGTTAATAGTACCATTGAACTTAGTCAGCCAACGTATAGGATTTATGGTAAGTTAGTGGCTATGGCTATTCTTTGCCCTATACACATTTTACTAGGATGAATTTCTAAAAGGAAAGAAAAGAAAACACGCGTGCAATTTTTTGTTTGATCTGTCACTATTTTTTTTTGTAGAAGGAATCTGTAGGATTATTTTTGATTCTTTTTTCTAAGACAGTAAGAATTATTTTTGAAAGCAAAGAAAAGAAAACACTGGACCGTTGGCTAACTACTGCATTATTGAGTACTGTGTTGTTGGAGAAGATTAAAATTTTGATCTCATGGTTTTTTTTTTATCCTATTTTTTCAACCTTTGTTAATAGTACCATTGAACTTAGTCAGCCAACGTATAGGATTTATGGTAAGTTAGTGGCTATTCTTTGCCCTATACACTTACTGATGAAAGGCGCGTGCAATTTTTGTGTGTCACTTTTGTAGAAGGAATCTGTAGGATTATTTTTGAATTTCTAAGACAGTAAGAACGAAAGCAAAGAAAAGAAAACACTGGACCGTTGGCTAACTACTGCATTATTGAGTACTGCCTTGTTGTTAAAATTGAGAAGATTAAAATTTTTTTGATCTCATGGTTTTTACTCTATTCTTTTTTTTTAAATCTTTGTTAATAGTATCATTGAACTTGTAGTAAGAACGAAAAAAAGCAAAGAAAAAGAAAACCATTGTCAACTAATATACTACCTTGTTGGAGAACATTAAAATTGTTTGATCTCATGGATTTATGGCAAATTAGTGGCTATTCTTTGCCCTATACACTTACTGATGAAAGGCGCGTGCAATTTTTATGTGTCGCTTTTGTAGAAAGAATCTGCAGGATTATTTTTGAATTTGTAGAACAGAAGAGACGAAAGTAAAGAAAAAGAAAGCATTGAACCATTGACTAACTACTACATTATTGAGTACTGTGTTGTTGGAGAACATTAAAATTGTTTGATCTCATGTTTTTTTTTTTTTCAATTTTTTTTTTTCAACCTTTGTTAATAGTACCATTGAACTTAGTCAGCTAACGGAGGATTTATGGTAAAGTTAGTGGCTATTCTTTGCCTTATACACTCCCTGATGAAAAACGCGTACAATTTTATGTGTTTTATGTGTGTCACTTTTTGTAGAAAGAATCTGTATTTTTGAATTTGAAAAACAGAAGGGACAAAAGCCAAAAAAAAAGAAAACACTGGGTCATTGGCTAACTACTGCATTATTTAATAGTACCATGTTATTGGAGAACATTAAAATTGTTTGATCTCATGTTTTTTTTTTTTAATTCTATTTTTTTAACCTTTGTTAATAGTACCATTGAACTTAGTCAGCTAACGTATAGGATGGTAAGTTTTATGACAAGTTAGTGGCTATTCTTTTCCTTGTACACTCACTGATGAAAAGCGCATGCAATTTTTTGTGTGTCACTTTTTGTAGAAGGAATCTGTAGGATTATTTTTGAATTTGTAAGACAGTAAGAACTAAGAAAGCAAAGAAAAAAAAGAAAACACTGAACTATTGGCTAACTACTGCATTATTGAGTACTGTGTTGTTGGAGAACATTAAAATTGTTTTGATCTCATGTCAATTTTTTTTTTTTTTTTTTTTATTCTATTTTTTTTCAACCTTTGTTAATAGTACCATTGAACTTAGTCAGCTAACGGAGGATTTATGGTAAGTTAGTGGCTATTCTTTGCCTTTATACACTCCCCTGATGAAAAACGCGTACAATTTTATGTGTTTTATGTGTGTCACTTTTTGTAGAAAGAATCTGCTGTATTTTTGAATTTGTAAAACAGAAGGACAAAAGCAAAGAAAAGAAAACACTGGACCATTGGCTAACTACTGCATTATTGAGTACCGTGTTATTGGAGAACAATAAAATTGTTTGATCTCATGTTTTTTTTATTACTCTATTTTTTTCAACCTTTGTTAATAGTACCATTGAACTTAGTCAGCTAACGGAGGATTTATGGTAAGTTAGTGGCTATTCTTTGCCTTATACACTCCCTGATGAAAAACGCGTACAATTTTATGTGTTTTTATGTGTGTCACTTTTTGTAGAAAGAATCTGTATTTTTGAATTTGTAAAACAGAAGGGACAAAAGCAAAGAAAAGAAAACACTGGACCATTGGCTAACTACTGCATTATTGAGTACCGTGTTATTGGAGAACAATAAAATTGTTTGATCTCATGTTTTTTTAATTCTATTTTTTTAACCTTTGTTAATAGTACCATTGAACTTAGTCAGCTAACGTATAGGATTTATGACATGAAGTTAGTGGCTATTCTTTTCCTTGTACACTCACTGATGAAAAGCGCATGCAATTTTTTGTGTATCACTTTTTGTAGAAAGAATCTACGATTATATTTAAATTTGTAAGACAGAAAGAATGAAAGCAAAGTATAGAAAACATTGGACCGTTGGCTAACTACTGCATTATTGAGTACAGTGTTGTTGGAGAATATTAAAATTGTTTGATCTCATGTTTTTTTTATTCTATTTTCTTTTCAACCTTTGTTAATTGAAGTTAGTCAGCTAACGTATAGGATTTATGGTAAGTTAGTGACTATTCTTTGCTCTATACACTCACTGAAGAAAGGCGTGTGAAAATTTATGTGCGTAGCTTTTTGTAGAAAGAATCTGTAGGATTATTTTTGAATTTGTAACACAGAAGAAGAGAAATTATTTTATTTTTAGAATTATTCTTATCGTAATAACTGTTCAAAACTTTCCAAAACCTATTCGTGTTCCTTTGGATAGTGTGGGTTTTCAGAAAGGCGCATTGACTTGACTTAGAAGATTTATACTCGCCTGTTGACTATTTTATTTTGATTTATCCAATTGCGATAAATTGATAGAAATAATTAAAAAAAAAGAAAAAGAACTTGTAAATCCCAAAATGAAAAATTATAAGTCACAAAATGAGAAAAAAAAAAAAAAATTTTTATATTAAAAAGAAATAAAAGACAAAGTTCACTCTTTGATCATTAACAAAGAAAATAATACAGATTAATTAGATTAGGATTCCTGATTTGAAGAGTAGTTAATGGAGTGGAAAGATTAATAGATAATTACTTAAATATATGTTTTAAGTTTTTAAATAGAAAAGTTTAAAATTTTTATTATTCCTAAAGCATCATGTAGCTGTATGAATGAATTTTCTATTATAAATGTAAAATAAAATATGGTATGTATAGAAAAAATTCTCACAAAAATAAATTTTCAATAAATTAAATAAGATTTTACTGTCGGTTATGCAATTAGCCACATTTTATGTATTTCTTCGTGTTTTTACAATTTACAGTTTATTTATCAGTTACAAATAGCATTTCAAGTCTTTAAACTTTTCTTGTCGCTTTTTATTGTTTTTCTGTTATATATAACAAGACGAAATTATAGTAATATATATAAAATATTACAGAAATACTCAAATTAAGAAGTGACAGATGGCCAAACCTCACATACTTGGAAGTGAGGTTCTTTTATCTCTTTTTCACTTTAAATTAGCTTTTGCTAAAATGTTATCCTTTTGTAGTTTTCTGTTTGTTACCACATAAAATGTTGGACTCTGTAATTGACTTTTCTAATTTTGATGAATAGTTTATTTTACCACAAATATTACACGCATATATACACAGATAGAAGCTATTTTAAAATGTTGTTTTCAGATGCCGGACGCGTTAAACCTGGGGTCATTTTCCTTTGGAACACAAGTGATTTAACAGATTCAATATTAATCAGGACCTGAATCACGTAGCCCTTCTACAATGCCCATCATTTTGGAACTGGCTCTCCTACGAGAGGCATTTGGGGATAAGCAACTTTCTACGATTTTCTCAAATCCAACAAAATATCTTCTGGACTTATCCTGACCATTCCAGACATAGATATAAGAAACATCAAGTGGTCAAGGCTTCGCAAATTTCGAATCAAGCCTTCTCAGTTCTGAAACCCAACACTATTCTCTGTGCTGCCCCAATTTCACATAGAATTAAAATCAACAAGATTTTAAATGATTGCTGAATTAATTAATTATACATATCATTAAATATTATATTTATATAACATAAATATCTTTTTATGAATTAGTTTATAAAAACTTCAAACTTTTCGACTTATTATTTGCAATTATCACAGAAGGAAAAAAAATTTTTTTTTTTTTTAGTAAAGTTCTGAAATACATAAGCCTTTCATATGAAGGAAGAAAAAATAAAATGAAACCTAACCTATGTTTAAAGCCAGTACCCTGTGATTTCTGAGCCACCGTATTTTTAAAAGGAATTACAGGGCTATGCAATTATCTTTTCACGTATAATAGATCTTCACATCCATCAAGCTTAAGAACTAATTTCTTCATTTTAATTGCGCTGGAGTGATAGGGCAAGCCGCATACATTAATTCGAACCCTTCCTTCACAGTGAAATTTGCTGCAGAAAAACTTTACTTGTTTTTAATTAAGATTTGACCTTTGGTAAGAATTTTGAACCCGTAGCATGTTGCTTTCGAAATAATTTAGGTTTTTAAATGCATTAAACATTTTGTTTATAAATATTTAAAGGAAATATGCAAATTGCCATTTTATTCTCTATGCTGCTCCAATTTCCCATAGCATTAAAATCCACAAGATTTTAAATAATTGCTGAATTAATTAATTATACATGTCATTAAATATTATATTTATATAACATAAGTATCTTTTATGAATTAGTTTTTATTTTCATTATTTTTAGACTATAAACAATGTCGGATGCAGTGTATAAAAACTTCAAACTTTTCGACTTATTATTTGCAATTATCACAGAAGAAAAAAAAAATTTTTTTTTTTTTTTTTTTTTAGTAAAGTTCTGAAATACATAAGCATTTCATATGAAGGAAGAAAAATAAAATGAAACCTAACCTATGTTTAAAGCCAGTACCCTATTGAATAATTGACGATGCGGATATAAAATGCATTTTGCAAATTTCTGAAATTGTATGTGTGTATGTAAGTTTTTGCATTGTTTTATCTATGGTGTTCTTTTATTGTAACCCATCTTAAAACCACATATTTGCTTATGAGCTAATTTCTCTAGAAAGTGGAAACTAGCGTTTATGAATTTTTAAAAACTGAAAAATTCAAATTAATAACTTAAACTACTCAAAAAAATATATAAATGTTATAAGTCGAAAGAGTTATACTCGAATATTATAAGTTATAAATGTTTTATACTCGAAATTTGATCAACAACAAGGGATAATGTATTAAATAACAAAGAAAATCCATCATAGCTATTTATAAATGAACAAAATATTAATTCCGTGAAATATTAAAATTAATCTGTACCATTTTATTCAATAAATTATGACATACAAATTAAATATACAATTAAATTAACAAATTAATGTATCCTTATTCGAAATTTCCTTGCCTGTCTCAATATTATTTTCATTTATTGCCCATCTAAAAGAAAAACTAAAATAATACGAAATCATTCATAATCAATATTTCATTCTTTTTCTAGATTCTATTGAATAATTGAAAATTTTTAGTGAAATATTTAATATTTAAAAAAGATTAATTTAAGCATTTAAGCTTTCATTAAAAACCTGAGCGGCCTGTTATGTAGAGTGTTGGGATTCCGAATATCAAGGTTCTGTTTCGAAACTCGACAAGCATTGTCAGTTTGAAAAGTTCGTGTATATGCGGAGGATGGACCCCGTAAATCTGTTGGCCTCGAGGAAAAAGGCAGGTGAGGGATCCCTAGATACCATCCTTAGGGGGCATGCTGAAATTTGCTGTAGTACAGTACAGGTGCAGTGTAATAGGCCCTGCTGTTTCTTCTTCATTAGCGCAACAGCCCCATGGTGGGCAAAAGTTATCTGCCTACTGTCATATTTCCAGACAGATGTTTTCTTTTTACTGGGTAGGGTTGTCAACCTTACTCCCAATGCTCTACATCATATTAAACAGGGACCTACGGTTTAAAGTGGATTCCAAACCACTACAAATATCCATGGCACCACCGGGACTCGAACCCGAAACCTGTGGCCCCGAGAGCCAGAGGCCATGCTTTTACAAAAAGTAAATTGTTTCTAAAGAAATTTTTAGATCAGTGTGAAACCCAGGATGTAATATACTCTAATTGGGTACAGAAGGGCTGGCGTTCGAATCCGTTAGTGGCATCTGGTACCAGTCTCTGTTTTCAGAAATGAGGAGACGTGTTAATGTATGTAAAGTACCTTGTATCCATAGTCAGGTTACATGATGGGAGTTTTCCAGCTTTCTCCCGCGAATGCAGTTAATTCTGTCCAAGAATATAAATCCTCCATTAACTTGATATCTAACTAAATAGGAGCAAATTTGTTAAAGGATTAATACATGATATTTAGTTGAATAAGAGAAATTTAAAATGGTATTTAAAGTTATTTTAATTCTTATTTAATGGGTAAAAAATCTTTTCTGCCGTGACAATTACTTTTTCACATTTACTATTGTTTAACGTTTTGCAGTTGTCATTATGATGAAGTATAAGAAGTCTTATTCGATTCCTAATACTTTTGAGTAAATAAAGTAGTATCTAATACTACTTTGCCTGTAAATAAATGTGCTAATAAATTAAGCAATTAAATGGATCGAAAAATGACATAATCTTTAGTAAAATGGGGAAAAAACCCTTTTAAGAGAATGATAGTTAAAAAGTTTGACAATTATACCTTTTAACTAGGGAATTTAATTAATATCTTAATTTCCATAAATTTCTTTCTGTTTTATTTCTTTATAAAGATTCATTTAATCAAACAGAATACTTTTTTTCTAGTCGCGAAAAACATTCAACAAGCAATCAATCGTTCGGATGCATAACATATTTCAATAACCTTGTAAAACATCTTCCTCCTCGCTGTTATTCAATTATTTACTCCCTATTTCATAGATTATTTCAAAGGGGCCGTTCCGAGGAAGAAAATAATCAAAGCGAAATAATCTACTGGGGATATTGGGGGATTGAAAAAAAAAAAAAATCTTTCACTTCCATCCCCACAGAGTACAAACATCAAATTTATCACCCTGTGAGCCGGCGAATGATAAATCTTCTTCGTCAAATCGAGTATTAGACATACTTGTCGACCGTACAACGTATCCATGGTAGGAGATTCGGCCAGGATTATTAATGATTGAGGGTCACTGATGTCAGTCGTGATGGCCGACTATTAGCTGTTTATTATTATCTTTTAGCAGGACCTCGGTGTAAATGCGATCCATTTAGCACCAGAAAGTGGCTTCTGGGAAGCAGTTGTTTGACAAATTGGAATGCGCTCGAGACTTCTCCGCTCGAAAGTGAATAAGGAACTGGGATTCATGAACAGGACTCCAAAAGCTCCAGAGTATTTTAAGGATCAGTTAAACTCAATTGACGCATAAGCTCAATGGATGATTGTTTAGGTATTTCGGTAAATTCAATCTTGGAAAACTTACCATTCACCACAAGATAGAAAATGTTTTGGGTTGTATATGTACAACATGTATAACCAGAGTTAATCCATTAAATCAGTGTTATCAAGGCATTTGAGATTCAAATATCCTTATTTTGTTATCGATAAAGCATTATATAAATTAATTAATTTTGATTCTAGGATTTTTCTTGAGCTAAACTTCTAAACAGAGTCAGCCCATTAAATCAATGTTATGAAGGCATTTGAGATTCAAATATCCTTATTTTGTTGTCAATAAAGCCCTAGATAAATTAATTAATTTTGATTCTAGGATTTTTCATGAGCTAAGCTGTTAAATAGAGTCAGAGGTCAGTCCATTAAATGAATGTTATCAAGACATTTAAGATTCAAATAGCCTTATTTTGTCATCGATAAAGCACTATATCAATTAATTAATTTTGAAGGATTTTTCATGAGCAGAGTCTGCCCATCAAATCAGTGTTATCAAGGCATTTGAGATTAAATATCCTTATTTTGTTATCGATAAAGCACTATATAAATTAATTAATTTTGATTCTGATTTTTCCTGAGTTAAACAGAGTCAGTCCATTAAATCAGTGTTATCAAGGCATTTGAGATTCAAATATCCTTATTTTGTTATCGATAAAGCATTATATAAATTAATTAATTTTGATTCTAGGATTTTTCTTGAGCTAAATCTAAACAGAGTCAAACCATTAAATCAATGTTATGAAGGCATTTGAAATTCAAATATTCTTATTTTGTTGTCGATAAAGCCCTATATAAATTAATTAATTTTGATTCTAGGATTTTTCATGAGCTAAGCTGTTAAATAGAGTCTGCCCATCAAATCAGTGTTATCAAGGCATTTGAGATTTAAATATCCTTATTTTGTTATCGATACAGCCCTATATCAATTAATTAATTTTGATTCTAGGATTTTTCCTGAGCTGCACTGCTAAACAGAGTCAGTCCATTAAATCAGTGTCATCAAAGCATTTGAGATTTAAATATCCTTATTTTGGTATCGATAAAGCACTATGTAAATTAATTAATTTTGATGCAAGCATTTTTCCGGTGTTAAACTACTGTGTTATACGTCTTTCATAAAGGGGTGTTGGGAGGCGTGGTTCGAGAGATGCCGGTTCAAAATCTTCCACATATATGCCAGAAACGAACACAATAAATCTCTAGGCTGGAATATCTTTCCATTGAGCTTGAGGATGAAAGCGAAAGGTGCAACCGCCAGATGACCCCTTGGGGGTGTTCGTTGAAAATTGAGTGGCAAAATAGGAGAAAAGGCAGTTGAATCTGCTATATGTCTAACTTTTCTAATGACGAATGACTTAGGCCAAACAGTCGTCATTCCAAATTGGCAACAACAGGATATATAATACATATTCTTACTTAACCGCCTTTTTATTGTTGGATTCTAAATTTTAAACCATTTATAGCTATTTTTAAAGCATACTTTTTTTTTAGATCATACTACCTAAAATTTATTTGAATACATTTCAGATACTGAACAAACCAAGTTTAATATTAAAAATTCTATAACTTCTATTTATGTTCATGTAATTTACGTAATTTACAACTCATATGTTTTACATTCGTACATTAAAAAATACTAACATGCAAAAACAAAAAAAAAAAAAAAAAAAATGGTTAAGTAAGTAAGTTGTTATACATTTCTTGTTGTTTTAATTGTAGATGTTTATAACATTTATGGTTGACGCTAATTTTAAAGCATTTTCATTTAAATCTGTATAACATAAGGAGTTTGAATTAACTTTTTTTTTAAAATAACTATTCCATGCTAATAATGTTAAATAATTTTGCACCTCTTTATTTTCTTATAATAAATAAGTTATTAAATTAATAATTTTTTTAGAGGATTATCGATGTTTTTCTTCCAAATATTTAATGATGATTTATATAAAATAATTTTTGAAGTTTGATAATGAATGAGTTCTTAATTGTATTTTCATAAATGAAAACTTCCTGGATGAAAACATTTTTATGCAAGAATATGTTTTTCCACCATGATTTTCTGTAAAAACTTTTTTACAAAATTACAGAAAATGTTGTACATGGTGCTTTCAATGTTTTTGATTTGAAGTTTTGTTATTTCAACTGTGTTAATTTGAAAAAAAAAAAAATTAATCCATTAAAATTAATTATCAGATTGTTTAATATCAAATTTTGTTTTCTCAAATATGATTGCTTAATTATTGGTAGAATAATTTGTAAAGGAATATTATATTAAATCTAACTATTTTCCCGTGTCAAATTCTTACATAACTAATACTAAATTTGTATTTGAAAGAAAATTATTTCAAAAACTAATTTAAAAATGTATATCCCCCTTTTTTTATTTCAAACATAACAAAAGTTATTTGCTTAATATGAATATATGTTATTTATAATATATATTAACTATGAAACAAAAACTAAAGCCATTACAATTCTAATACAAAAAAAAAAAAATGAAAAGTTTTACTTTTATCCATTAAACAGAAGAAAAATTCCATTTCAATCTTGACAAGGATAATCCTACGTATTATCCTTATCAAGGACAACTGATAATCCTACGTATTTGTATTACTCAGAACTTAATTAACGAATGTAAATTAAAAAAGCATTTCCTGGTTCAATGCAATATCTCTCTTGCCAGCTTTAATAAATTTTAAACCACATGGATATAATTTTATTTTTCCCCTTCAAATATATTTCGTCCTCAAATATGAATTTAAAAAAAATTCAAGATGCAAATTTATAAAAACACTTTTTGTAAGAAGAATATTTACTTTTTACACACACACACACACAGAAAAAAAAATGTTTTCAATTTTTCAAATCTTATAAAAAGCAAAACTCATTTTTATTTTTAAACATTGTATTGAAAAACCCGAGTTCTTTTGACTGAGAAAAATAAAAAACGCACTTTATTTTCCCTTTTCGGCACAAAACGTAAAAATAAAATTAAAAAAATCTTATGATTTTAGTAATAATTTTGATTTAAACTGTTAAAATAAACTTTGTTTTTAAATTTGACTTCTCATAACAGTTCAATGCTTGGAATGAACATTATAAAGTATACATATCAACCGACAGTGCTTTAGATATATTTTTGACAGAAATAAATTTTTTGTTTATAAATTGACAGAATAAGAAAAGTTTTCACATATTTAGATTTATTTTTACATATAGCAGTTCTGAAGATAAATTATATTTTATGCAATTATTTATATCATCATGTATGTAGAATGTAAACATTGAAGAGTTAGCATATCAAACGATAAAAAAAAACTATTTCTTTTACTTATAAAGATAATTCGTGTCTTGAACTTTATGACAAATCGACTGATAAGTTCCAAAACTGTACAAAACTAAATAAAATCATCTACACGATTTAGGGAATCCATTTTCATTCAGAAAAATCATCAAAGATGAATTTAATCGCATTTTTCCAGGTTTTGGTTCAAGTAGTTAAGTTGACAAAGCTCACTGGTTCCAAAAGGCTCTCATCTCCAGTAAAAACAGCTGCTTAATGGCCAATTGGTTAGCGCTTTGGCCTTTGGTACCGCAAGCTTGAACTTCGAATCCTGGCGATGGCATGGATATTTGTTAGTGGTTCGGAATCCACGTTAAACTGTAGGTCCCGTTCTAATTAGACTAATGTGTGCAAAAAAAAATGAATTGAGCGACAAACCAGTAAAGACAGACATAAAATCAATTAGCAATGCAAAAACCTTTTTCCAGAAATTTTTAAATTTAAAATAAATAAGTTATATACACAATAAAAAAATGAAAAAAATTTATATTGTATTATTAAAAGAAAAACAGATGAAAAAGTACATCATAGCAGAAATGAGACCCCCTTTTCCCTAAAGAAAATTACATTAGAATTTTGCGCCATATTTTATTAATGTTGGATGGCTCATATTTATCAATATTCTGTAAAACAGAGTTTTCATGATCCTCAATATTATTTAAAAATTTAACTGAATCCTTTTGAGAAATTCTTTTAAATAAAAAAAGGACAGTTGCGTTTTTAATTTCAGAATTTTTATCAAAACAATTGGCTTTAGTAAAATGCCTTATGAGGTTTTGTAAAGCTTCAAAATTGTGATATTAGAATTAGCATAAGCCCAAACAGGACAGGCATAAGTAATAACTGGTCGTAAGATAGCGGCGTACAATAAAATTTTATGCAATAGAATATTTTACAATAGAATATACGAAGTTGTGGTTTAGTGTGTAAGAAGTGTTTTTCTCCATGTAAGATGTTGGTTAAGATAGATTCCAAGATATTTTGTATTTTCAGTTTCGAAGGACCATTGCCTTTATAACGCAGATAAACATAGGTACTATATTAGGGATCAAAGTGATTTTTCATTAGTTCATAAAACTTGTTTAGTTTATCCAATAATGGAAATTCTTACGAAAAAAATTATTGCGTTTCTATAAAATTAAATGAATAAAGTTGCTTTTTTGAATTTCAGAATCTTTATTAAACCAATTGGCTTTAGTAATTTACCGTATGATGTTTTGTAAGGCTTCAAGAATTTTATTATTAGAATTAGTATATGCCCAAACACGACAGGAATAAGTAATAACAGGTCTAAAGATAGCGGTGTACAACAGAATTTAATATAGAAAGTTACATTTTCTTAGATTTTTAAAAGTCTTTTATCCGATTATAGGTTTATGTGAGAGCATTGTTTATATGGCTTTAAAAAATTATGAGATGCTTTCTAGTTTTTAGTATAAATTACGTTTTTTAAATACATCTTCTTGAGAAAGCTATCTTCTGTCTTAAAAGAAATTATATTGTATTTAATATATAGTTTTTCCGAAAATAATTTGATTTGATTCAGATTTTTGTAGGCTTTTTTATACTTTTTCTTAAGTGGAATTTCATTTACCTTAATTTCATACTATAACGTCCCTTTCAGAAGACATAATGAAATCAAAAACTGGAATATATATATAAAGAAAAACATTCTTAAATTTTTTTCGAAATGTCATTGTTTATAATAAATCGAACACTATATTTTCATCTTTTAAATACTTTCTCTACCCATGAAAGATAATTCAACTTTTAAACTAATTCATTTTTAATGTAGAATCAATCAAAAATCAATGTATATTAATTTAAATATAAAATTATAAACCCTTTTTAACAAATCAATGTAAATTTTAATACCAGTATTCTATCGTACATTTTTACATCTATAGTTATACACATTTCTAAATTAGATCAAGTACCAACTGTTTGAAGTACCACTTTAATTCAAAAATTGATACTATATTATATTGCATTTTACACTGTATACTTTTTTATCCTCTTTTTCCATGCCTTCAGGAATTTTTGCGAAAATACTTTTTATCTAAAAGACAATTGAAGAGGTTTAATAACAATGCAGAATTTGCCGACCTTATCTGTTACAAACAAGATCTCTGGTTATACTATCATTTTCTTCTTGTGACAAAGTCTACTGAACCTGGCTCATTTTAACTTAATTGAAAAGCTGTAATATTTAAATGTAATGAACGAAATAAAACTTGGAGATAATTATTAGCATTACGTATAAGTTACTCTGTGAAGCAAAAAAATAAAAAAAATATAAACACAGAACTGGTATTCTTTTTGTATACTTCTTGTACTTCGCACATACCTCCTTTCGAATTTCCGAGGTGTAATTACACAGACTAATTTCTTATGCAGCTTATTTTCCCTGTAATTTTTCCTAGCGAAACCATTACAAGTAACCACATTCATAACAAACCCATGGTAGAAAAAGAGACAGCCGTGTCTTCTTGTAATTATTTCTTATTTATTTCATACGGTAACCACTACCTCTTCCAATGGACACGAAAGAGGAGGAATTATCATAATAACCCATAATAATCCCAACTATTATATCCAAGTAGAAACAATAATAACCGTTGGGGGGACGAATCAGATGCAGATATAAAAACCAGGTGAAGCCCGAGATATCATATCAATTATTGGAGATACGGAGACACCATGCAATTGGGATTTAAACAAAGACAGAAATAATTCTTCAAGACCCTCACATGAAAGCAGATCGCTCATTCTAGTCTTTTTACACCAATGATAATGATAGGAGTGTGGATGTTCAATGTGTGGACGAATAAAATGGAAGCTTGTAAACACTCACAGAGCGTTGAGGCGAGTAGTTACAAGGGTAGGTATAGAAGTGATCCTTCATGTTGGTGACGTCTGTGCCCTCTATTCTCTATCTCCCCCCTTCTTCATCTGAAGTGACCTAACCTCCCAGGTTTTTTTTTTCTGAGATGATGCTGTGAGATGCTAGGAAGCATGGGTTACCGCCTGATGAAAGCTTTCCCTCGCCAATATTAAAGAAATGTTTCGCCAAAAGAATTAAATAAAAGAGAGAAAAGAAGAAGAAATTCATCCAAGTATAATTCTATTGGATTATACTTTTCCAAGAAGAGAAAAGATGTGTTTAAGAGACGCATGGTATAAAGAGTGTGAGGAATTGGTGCTATGATCTTCTGTTGCTGCAGAGTTGCTGGATGCGGTGGAAGTGAAGTGAAAAGCAATCCTTGGTTAATTGTTTTCTTAAAATGAACTGCCCCAATAACGAATAAATTAAAATGCAGAGTTGTTTTTAGGAGGGGTGGGGATTCACTTAGCTTAATTAAGTCATATACAAGTACAAGTATAAGGTCATTGTACCTTTTGGAAAAAAGAGAGAAAAAAGAAGAAATTCCTCCAAGTATAATTCTATTGGATTATACTTTTCCAAGAAGAGGAAAAGATATGTTTAAGAAAAGTGTGGTATAAAAAGAGTGTAAGAAATTTGTGCTATAATCTTCTATTGCTGAATGCAGGGGAAGTAAAAAGCAAACACACACACACAAAAGAATGGACGAGGGACCTTTTAGAAACAAGAGACAACCAGTTTGCATAACAACATTTGCTATACATAAATTTTCATGTGCTTCAAAATTGGTTCCATCTAAAAAGAAAAAAAAGCGAGCCTGGACACAGACTATAAAGAAGGACTTTGCAGTTTATATAACAAGTCATAATAATACGAGATACTATGTTGTAGTCGTACGTGCCCCTTGATAAATCTATCTGTGGGGAATTTTAATTAATTTCTTATGATTTTTGCTAACGTCCAGGAAGACATGTTTTCATCTGCATTTTGTTACACATATGTATTTTTCTTTTTGATCTGCCTCAGTAATTTTTGTCACTCATCCTTTGGTGTTGTTGTATATCTAATATAGATATGCGGGGGAGGTATAATATTTTATAATTAAGCTCTACAAAACAAATCATTCAACAACGAATTTTTAACATTTTTACTATTTATAAACTAAATCGAACACAATATAGACATTATTTATTGAATTCAAAATAGACAAATTAAATTCTTTTCACTCGACTAGCATATTTTTCAAGCTATATTAAAAAGAGTCAATAGATATTTAGGGCGAAATTCTACAGAAAAAATTAAAAACCTGAGTTAAAAGATGATATACCTGTTTTCAAGTGTGTGCATGCTTGTTTATAAAGAAGTGGAAGATGTATAATTTTTTTAATGATGAGTTTCATGGATTTTGCGAATATTAAAGTTTTACCAACTCAATTGGCACTTAAATCATTTAGTCATTTGCAGCTAGTTCTGGGTTTTAAAGACTTCTGTTCGTTTAATAAAAATTCAATGTGTTTTCATTCAATAACAGATGTACATTTCTTTATTTTCTTAATTATTCCGACATTTCAAGAAGAGCCCATCATTGAATATTGATTTTAACACCACTTTTTAGAAAATCAGTAACAGCTTTTAAAGCCGAAATACCAGGAATTCAAATATCAAACAGAAACAAGATAGAAGTTAGCGGCTGCTTGCGCAGCCAAGTTGCTTTCGCAACATGTCAAATCAGCAGTTCAACACCAAATGGACAATCCAAGATAGAAGCTTCACCAAAACTCAAATCATCAAAAATTCAAACACCAACAGCTATCGAAGGCTAGGAAGCTCCAGGAATTAAAACACCAATAAATGGTGTAATTTCTTGATATTTCACATGGTAGTATTTCATTTTTCTCTTTAATTAAGTTTTTCTTTTTCTTTATCTTACATACCGATATAATGGCTGTCTTTTGCAAACATTTTATAGAATTTTTTTTCTAAATTTCTTAATTTTATTACTTTTTTTAAAATAATTTATTGTAATTTGTAAGACAACATAAAAAAATCATAAAACCCACAATCCTTATCTAGATCAAAAATATTATTTAAAAAAAAAAAAAAAAACGTAGAAATTTTTTATTCTGCGTAATTTTTTTGTTCCTTGATCGTAACCGGTTCCTTGATTGGTGTTCCGTGTTTATTTTTATAATACATATTATAATTTTTGAAATATCTAAATGGAACATTAAAAGTTGTATCTCTCAGAATTTTATTCTAAAGATTTCTTAACATCACAGGAACCAGTTATAGTATTTTGTAAGCAAAATCAAATTATTATTTTTTAACTCAGGGAAAGTTTTTTTCCATTCTTCTTAATACAATACATTAATTAATGTATAATTCAACATACTAATTAGCAATATATTAGTTCAATATACTAATTAGCAATATATTAATTCAATATTCTTGTTTGACAATGTCATAAAAATACTAATAAGATCCATTATACAAGAACTGCTTTATTTCAATGAATATTTTTATCCATTATAACCGAAACACTTTTTTGTTGATACTATTAATGGACCATTGCAGTAAATTATGCTACTTTTATGTCATAAAATTTTGTAAATAAATTGTTGTGGGTTTATTTATCAGAGAAGAAGAGCATCTTAATATACTAATTTCATCACTGCTCCTTTTGTCTTTGGAAATTAGTCCAAATTTGATTTTGAAACGATTGCCATATCTTACAATCAAGAAATACTTATGGATTTTTACAGCCTACAAAAAAAAAATGTTGAGTTATCTTATGACATGATTGCAAGTCTCGGACTTAATAATTAATTAATTTTTACATATTTTCCCAGAATTTAAACAAGTTTTTAAATTTTATAAATATACCGAACAGCTATTTTTAATATTCAATTTTTTAAACCAATAAACCCTAATTATGAATCAGAAATTTAGAATCATGTTTAGTTATAGAATAAAATATTTCTCTACTTCTGTATAAATATATTATTTGATAATTTTCTAATGAGGAAATGAAACAATGGTTACATATAAAGAATGGTTATGAAAACAATCTATAATTACTTCAAATTGAAGCTGTGTATCGCTATTATTTGAACTGCAGTTTCACTTAGAAATTAATTACATTTTCTTTTTAAAGAATAGGAATATCCTTTCGATATTAAATCAAAAAATGAAAAAAATAGTATTAATTAATTTTATTTATTCTATTTTTATATAATTATCTTAGCTTTAGACTATATTAAAGATAAATGACTTACTGAAACATTGCAAACAGAGAGTTACACTTTTCAATTTTATACATAGTTATATTACATGAATTTGAAAGAATAATACAGGATGGAATTTATATTTTAAATGACTGAAAACTAATGAATATTTTAATTTTATAATTTCCTCTTCAATGTAATTTTAATGTTACAATACAGCCAGATGTAAACAAAACCAATTTTCAAACGAGAAATCAAAATCAATGATTAAGTTGTCTCTGCTAGGATGGAGAATGCAAATATTGAAAACTACCATAAATTTCTCTTCTTGATGAAGGAGCTAACTCTCTCTCTCTCTAACTTTTGGCATAATTGTTAATTATTAATAATTGTGCCAAAAATAATTCAATTTGTTTCTTTGTATGCTTTTATAAAGCACATAATTTCTTTCTTAATGGTAAGACATTGCAATTATTTTTAAAAAGAAATTTAGATTTTCATGATTTTCATGATTGAGGTCATATAAATATATTTTAACAAATGATATTAGAGATTAAGACCATCATCACAAATGGAGCAAGTTTGAAATGATACATGAATGAGATGAGAATATAATGTGCTTACTCATACCTCTCACATTGAATGCTTATAACATTTGCTTTCATTTATTGAGAAGACTCAAACAAGCAATTTTCATAATGTCAGTACAATTGTCGACACTGATTTTAACTGTTTTGGCACTTGATAACTTGAAAGGAAATCCACAAAGAACCAACACAATGAGCCAATGAGCCAATTTGCCAAATGTACTAATATAATTTACCAAATGTAGCAATCTGCAAATGTTATGTAAATGATAATATAATGTGGGGTTCATTCATACTTCTTATATTGGAGAAGCTTGAAACGTTTGCTTTCATTTAATAAGAAAATTTAATTGAGCTATCCTGATAACGACAGTAAAATTGTCGGTACTGTTTTTATCCACTTGGCACGTTGAAAATTTGAAAGACGATTCACGAAGTATCAATCAATGTGCCAATACAATTTGGTAAATGTGCCAATATAATTAACCAAATGTATCAATCTGTAAATTATAATATAATGTAGGGTTTACTCATACCTCTTATATTGGAACATTTGCTTTCATTTAGTAATAATACTTTAAATGAGCTATTCTTATAATGTCAGTAAAATTGTCTGCACTGTTTTTATCCATTTGGCACTTTGAAAACTTGAAAGGAGATCCGCAAGGTACCAATCCAATGTGTTAATACAATTTGTCAAATGTACCTATATAATTAACCAAATGTACCAATCTGTAAATGATAATATAATGTAGGGTTTACTCATATCTGTTATATTTTAAGCTTGAAAAGTTTTCTTCCTTTTAGTAAGAATACTTAAATGAACGGTCCTCATAATGACAGTAAAATTGTCAGTATTGTTTTTAACCATTTATCACTTTGAAAACTTGAAAGGGGCCCCAAATACTTCTCCCCCTTTTCATTTGTAATTGTTCCAACATTGTAATAACTTTAATCGATAATATATTATACATAATATTAATATGAATATATAGTTAATCTAAAAAAATTGTATAAAAATTTCTTTCCACCGCAGCCCGTTGTGTAAGATGGCTATGATTACTACTATACATTATCGTTAACGATCAGTTTCTAAGCGTTAATACATCTTAGTTACAAATTTCTTAAAGTTGTGTAATGAGATTCTATAATAAGATTTGTATCATTTGCTAAAGAACTATTGATTTTTCATTATATCTTCCATAAGATCTTTAGAAATAAAACACTGTATAATTCATTGCTAGTCCACCAAATGGCTTGGATACAGCGCATGTCATTCATGCGATAAGATAATATTTACGAAATGTGATAAGGTGTTGTTTTTGTATTCAGCAGAAGAAGTGGAATGTAAATAAGCAGATATTTTTTAACCATCAGAGATTAACCATTTAAGTTCTTCAGATAGGACATTTTTTTTTTTAATCACGCAATGATAATGTATAAATGCGTGTGAATGCGTTGCTCGACATCGCTATTAATCCTCGTCAACAGGATGCTCATGTGTAACTTATTCGGCAGCTGTAGCATTGTGTGGGGTTTTTAATAAATCAAAACTGATGTTGCTGAACAGCACAATGACCGCCATTTCATAATTTATTTGAACGTGTTATCCTTATCAAGAAAGCGCCGTGTTCCCTGAATTTAATTATAAGATCATTGAGAAATCTGTTTGCTCAACCTTGAGCATAGTCACGCTACTGCACATGAAAGAAATAGCGTCATATATTAAAAAAGAAACTGATATTATAATTCAATTTTTGCTAAATTCAACTTCTAAGCATTTGGTATTATTTTAATGGCTTTTTAACAGATTCTTTAATTTTTCACGATAAAATTTTTTTTTTTAAGTGTGATGGGAAAAAATACATATAAATACAGTTGAATTTATTGTATATATATATATATTTTTAAATTTTTATCATTATGAATTAGAGAAAAATAATTAAAGAAAAATGTATTTACTAAAAAGTATGTGCTTTTACATAATAATAACACTATATTTTTACGAAAATTTTACGAAATTAGTATTCTTCATGATGCTGCTAGATACCGGATCATTGCCAGTGTTATAATCTTTATAAAAACTCTATGCCATATTGGTTGAGAGAAGACTATCTATGATCGTATATAGATCTCTTTTTTTATTCGAAGACAAGAAATTTCATAAAATACAGTTAATTTCTTGTATATATATATATACTATATATATATATATTTTATTTATTTTGATCATTATGAATTAGAGATAATAGAAAAAAATTATTTACCAAAAAGTATGAACTTACATAATAACAGGAATACATTTATATTTTACAAGTTCTATTATTCATGATACTAGATCATGGTTGGATCATTACCAGTGTTATCTATAGAAAAACTATAGAAAAAGAATCTATAGAAAAACTCTATACAATATTGATTAAAACCTATGATCTTATGTAGATCTCATCATTTGTTGTTGACGACAAGAAACTTCATATCAGGACAATATCATTTACACGATAAAAAAATTCAAGTTAACAGCTGAAAGTTGAACTTCTTGAAGATGTCAGAAATCCATCCACCACGCAAAATATTCACAGCTTGAAAAAGCTATTTCATTTTTTGCCAAGCTATTGTAATCGATCGGCATTCGTTGATAGGGCGATAAAGTAGCCAAACCTAGAAACCTGTGTTGTGAAGTTGGGAGGTGTAGTTCAGGGTGGATGAAATAAGGCTCAGAGCCTGTGGTTTAGAGCCTGGATGCTGAGGAAAAAAAATCGTGAGGAATTAGACTGCCGAGAAAAATGATGGATCGGAGCTCTTAGAGAGGACCAGAGGTTCACAACCAATCCTTCTTTGAGGAAAGTATGCGCCCGTTATACAACAAGTGTGTGGGTTCTGACACTTCAAGAGCCGGATGCGGCCGCTCAGTTCGCCGGACGCACAGCCTGGGTAATTGGCGGGCAAAACATTATTCGGAGATTGTTGGGACACAACATATACCCCCGACTCTTGTTTGTAATACAGGCCTCGGCCACCTTGTTTTTGCCAGGTGGTTGAAGATGTTTTATTTCGACTTGTGTGTGCTTTTCAAAAAGGAAGAAATAGCTTTCCTACTCAACAAAGGAAAAAAAAAAAAAAAAAGTCTTTTTTTTTTTTTTTTTCACTAGTGTTTTTACTTATAATGAATTTTATAAATTTAATTTTAAAATTTAAATAATGCTTTTATAACCTTATTTAAAAAAATTTTTATATAATTTTTGAAAGATTAATATTACTACACCAATTCACTTCAAAAGAATAAGATTTGATTATCTTTAATAATTAGTTGCATAAATTGATCGAATAAAATGTGTGGAACGGGAACAAACAAATATATTATCTTAAGGGATCATCTTTGTTGTTATTATAAATGCATTTAAATATATAACACATTGATTATTACAGTTGTTTTGTTATAACTTCAGTAAAAATTTACAAAAAATACAAGTTTTTAAGAGAGAAGGAGAACAGCAAACATAATGAAATTTTTTTCTAATGCAGCTGGCAATACTGAGACAGTCATCTTTATGCCATAATCAAGGGCTGCACTGGCGTTCTTCATTTAACACTACCTGGGGGCACGTGTGGCTTGAAGATGGGCTAAGGATGCGAGTAACGCTCTACGATCATATTAGACCGGGACCCACGGTTTAAAGTGGATTCCGAACCACTACAAACATCCATGACATCGTCAGGACTGGAACCATAACCCTGCGGTACTCAAGAGCCAGAGTGCTGGGGCCGTCAGGCCCCATATAAAAATACAACAGTTACTGAAAAAAAAAACCTATACGGCTTAGTAAAATAATAACTGAAGATATTGATTTTAAGTAAAGAGCAGTAAAATTTTGTAGCAAAAACACTGAACACTACTATCTAAGCTATGAATATTTCTTAGTTTTTTTCATATATTACCATTTCATTTAAAAAAAAATCATTGTTCTGTGTTGACTCGGACCTTTTTCAGAAAGCCCTGGCGTTATCTGTTCATCCGTAGGTCAGTTACGGTGTAGTCATCGTTTCATTTACCTACCACTCTACCTGGTTTTTATCACTTTGCATCTCCCAAAGCCTGAGCCAGTTTGGCTTTCACGACAGAATGAAGAGCTAATATCTGTGAAAATGATCCTAACGCATAGCGTGAAGAAGACACGTGACTTCAGTTCCAACGCAGATGACGCCGCGGGCCTCTCACTTATCTGTGCAGCCATTGTCCCATCCGAGTTTGATGTGACAAGGACACCCAAGTTCTGGGGGTCCCGCTCTTCCTGGGACTGTTTGCGATTTGCCTTTGCTCGTCCATGCTTTCATCACTACCAACCCAAATCAAGATAATTAAGAGTCGGGACTCATATTGCCTCTCTTCCTTTGCAGTCCATGTCACATGAAATCAAATAGTACCGTTTTGTAGGTTCACCAAGTGGAAAGAATTGCCGCAGTGAGTGCTGACTGGTGTTGACAAAGGGTTGATTACCAATTAAATTTGTATCAAATTTCCAAAGACCCCGATTTTTGTTATTGTTATTTTTCATTTTTGCCTTTTACAGTTTCTATATATCTTATTTTAAATGAATTATTTATTCGTCGAGGAATATTTGGCTAATTGGTGACTAAAGATTATTTGGAAAAACTTTTTTTTACCTCCGATGTCAAGGGAAATAAAATGGTACCATTTTGTATGCTCACCATGTGGAAAGAATTACTGCCCTGAGTGACAACTTGTGTTGACATAGGGTTTATTACTAATAAATTTGCATCGAATTCCGAAAGGCCAAAGTCTTTTTTTTTATTTTTTTTTTTACCATTTCTACGTATATTAATTTAAATGAATTATTTATTCGTTAAAAAAAATTGCTTAATTGGTGGCTAAATTTTGTTTAAAACTTTTTTTTTTGGTGTCAAGTGAAATAAAATAGTATCGATTTGTAGGTTAACCAGGTGGAAAGAGTTTCTGCAATGGGTGGTGACTGCTTTGAAAATTAATTTGTTGATTCTAATTTTAACTGAAGACGTTAATTTCTTGCATTTTTTGAGCATATAATTAATTTATTAGTACAATTTATTTGCCCTCTATATTTACCTTCCGTGTAAATTTTTTTAATCTTGTTATTTTGATTATTGAGAATTTTTCTTACTTATTTCCTCCTACATAAAATTATTTCTTTCCAAATCGCAAAACTACTTTCTTCTCCCTTATTTAGCGGCCTAATGGCCAATTGACGCTCTGGCCTTTGGTGCTTCAGGTTCGAATCCTGGAGATGGCATGAATATTTGTTAGTGGTTCGGAATCCACGTCCCGGTCTAATTAGCCTAAAGTGTGCGCAAAATGACCGACAAACCAAATCCAATCTTCCTTATTTCTATTCCATACGCGTTGTCTTATTTTTGCATACAAGTTTCTTTTTATTACATAGGTTCATACTTTTGATATGTCTAATTGGAGGACATTCTTATGTTATCTATAATCTCCAGTTAAAAAGTTTAACTTTCTGACCTATCGACAGACAGTTTATTCAATTAACTATCACACGATATCATCGCTGCTCAAATAGTATCCTTCATACCATCCTTCCTTATAATTTGCAGCCTGATGGCCAATTAGCTAGAGTTATGGCCGTTGGTTCTTCAGGTTCAAATCCTGGCGGCGGCATGGATGCTTGTTAATAGTTCGGAATCCACGTTAAATTGTAGATTCTACTCTAATTAGCCTAAAGTGTGCACAAAATGACCGTAGAGCTACAAACCAAACCAAATCTTCCTTATTTCGATTCCATACGCGTTTCTACCATTCAAGTTTGTTTGTTTTTTTATTACATACTTTTGATATTCTTATGTTATCTATATATCTCCTGTTAAAATTTTAATTTTCTGACCTATAGATAGACGGTTTATTCAATTAACTATTATAATGATATCATCTCTACTCAAATAGTATCCTTTATATCACTCTTCCTAATAAAATTGCTGCCTGATGGCCGATTGGCTAGCGCTCTGGCGTTTGATGCTTCAGATTCGAATTCTGACAATGGCATGGATGCTTGTTAGTGGTTCTGAATCCTCGTTAAACTATAGGTCCCGGTCTAGTTAGCCTAAAGTGTGTTCAAAATGACCGTAAAGTGACAAACCAAACCAATCCTCATAACATTCGCATTATTTTACAAATTCTTCCTAGATCTACATTTCTATTGATCAATAAATATGACCTAATTCATTAATTTTTACTTAAAATATTGGTCTTCTATTACAATCAACCCTTTCTGTTAGCTGTATATTTGTGACTTTATTTCCGTTTCTCCTTATAATCAAATTAATTGTGTTTTTCGAAGTCTTTTTGTTCGTTGTACATTTCATATAATTTGTTATTTGCTATTTCCCCTTTCAAACCTTATTCACTGCTAAAAGATTGCTGTTTAGTTGAGGCTCTTTTTTTAAGTACAGGGTAATTTATAGTTTAACCTTAATGGATGACAGAGCAACCCAAACAAATATTTTTTTTTTTTTTTGTAGCAACGCATGGTCACAAGCAATACGTTTAGCCAAAAACACAGCATTACAACAGGAAATGAAGCAAACAATTTATTTGCTTCTTTTTCTAAACATTTGCTTACAATGTTTTTTTTTTACAAAAAAAAAAATGTTTAGAAGTATTGATGCAACGATGGTACACTTCAGTCAATCCATCTTGCATAGAAAAGAATTGCAAGTAATTTCGCGCACTATTGCGTAAAATGAACTAGAGCTCATCATGCTGAAACAACAGTCAACTACGACTAAAAACAGGATGTCTTGAAGTAATTTTGAAATAACTCAGAAAAAACACTAGTAACTCTGTTATAGTATCAAATCGTTAACAAATTATGATTCAAACAGAAAATTTTGAACAATGCCTTCATAAACATTTCCATCTTTTACTGTAAAGAGAGAGAAGTTAACAAATTCAGTCGTACCTGGGTATGCTCTGTGAAATATAAATTAGTTTACAGCGGCTATAATATTTTGAATATTCTAGAACAATCTTCATACACTTCAATTCAACTTCCAACTTCAATTTAATTGTGCAGCCAGACAAGATGATGGGTTGTTGAAATTTTATGATGATGGGCATCACCACTGCATGTTACCTTCCTGGAAAACTTTTAGCGTTAACTACCCTACATCTTCCAACTTTCTTACTATTATTTATTCGTCTTTTAAAGCCTTGATTATAGTGTATATACCAATAGAATCTCAAGTCTTCTTACACATTAACTAAGGAGCATTATACAATAACAAGTCTTAGTTACAATTACAAATACTCAAGTGTTCTTACGCAATAACTCAGCCACGAGTTTGCAAATTAGTTAACTCTTTTGCTACATAAGATATATTTGTTTTAAAGTGCTTTTTTATCGTTTAACTTATTAATATTTATTAAATTCTCCCTGTTTATAAATAATACTAAAATTACATTATGGTCTTATGAAATGCAATGTGTAACAATTAAAAGAAATTTTGTTCTTACCTGAAGTGCAGAATAAAATCTGAAAATAATAATAAATTCTTAGAATAGTAATAATTCCACTGTATAACATAGCTTATAATGGTAACAACGGTAGTACGGTAAATGAAATGCAGAAAGAAAAAAAAAAAAGGAAAACATCTTTAATTAATTATTTGTTTTTATCACCAGGTATCTCGCATTGAATCTACGAACTATTCCTCACAAATAAAGATAGGTTTGATTTTTTACGATCCTTTTTGCACACTTTAGGCTAATTAGATAAGGACCTATAATTTAACATGGGTTCCGAACCACTAATAAACACCCATGCCACCGCCAGGATACAAAACTGAAGCTTGCGGCACCAAAGGCCAGAGCCTTTAGCCAATTGCTTCGTTAGACCGCAACTAAAGATAGGAGGTTATCGCCTTCCGGGTTGAGTTTCAAGATAACAGCCTTCATTTTTGGGTGTTACGTGGGGAAAAACAGTAAACTCCCATAAGACAGCCAGACTGTCGATGCGACATGCTCAAGAATGCTGTCGCAATCGTGATTGCATCCCTTCGTTCTAAAAGCAGTGATTCAATATGCCCTGATACAACGGAATTTAATCTTCGTCCCCCTTTCCCGTTGGCTTTAGAGTTTATACCTTAACTATGAATCGAGTTTATTATATTCAGTGTCATTTTCTAGTTTACGGAAAGCTTCGTAAAATTTTAAATAAAAAACCTTTATATTACAAGATATTGTCAAAGAATTTGAAGTAAGCATTTAATTAAAACAAAAAATAAATTTCTGTTGATAATACAATAATATAATAGCTTCTTATAATAATTTCATGATAGGAAGGTAATCTTTACATTCAAAGAGCTGAATGTAAAGATTACCTTCTGATAACCTTCAGGTTACCTTCTGATGGTTGTTGAAAGAGGATAACTGAAACTATTTAGTTTGAATAAAATGTTGGGTAATTTATCATTTGAAATTACCTCAGTTTCAGTTAGTTTTCCATTCCTATGTTATATCGCCAACAAGTTTTTATATATATATACGAGCCACGAGTTTTGGGTTCCGGTTCTGCCATGGATGGATGTTTGACACCTGCAAGTATTTAAAAAAGAAAACTTATGCCTACTATGATAGAATATCTCTAATCGATAATCGGATTTCCTGATTGAAGTTTCTCGGAGTTTTCTCGATACGAAACGTAAATGTTGGATAGTTACCTCCCACAGTCCTTCCGGAAAGCGTTACTTTCTTCACAAGTAGGTGTACTGTAAGGATGGGCAAACTTTTTGGTCGGCCAAAAATCGAAAAGAAAAAAGTTTGGCGGGCCAAGATAAATTTTTCTAAAATTTTAAAAACAAAATATACAAGTATAACAATTTAAATATGATAATGAGATGAATGAAATTGCGATTTCATTTTTAAAAATTCCATATATTGAAGTTCGAAGTGAGATTTACTGATTCTAAGGAACGAGGCTAAATGCTAATCTGTCAGTGTACTTCTGAAATAACATCTGTCAAAAAATATTTTCAGGTCCATTCATCTTTAAAAGCACGGCACTCTGAATCAACTTTACGTTTTTAGTAGCCATTTTGGGGTTGAAATATTTTACGAATAACCCAAACAAGCACTAGCTACGCTATACTTTTAATAATTTCACCACTATTCACAACGATGCTCTATGTCAGCAATGTTTTTCCATACACAATCAATAATATTAGAACTCGCGCCAAAAGAAAAAGCCGCGGGCTGGAGCTTAAATTGCGCAGTCTGCCGCGTGTGAGGTCTAATTCACCTATATTGGATTCCCATATGTCTGCTCCCGAGAAAGAGATAACGCTTTGTTTGCGCCAATCTACAGCTATAACTAACAAAGAAATTCCCTTTTTAACACTTTACCGATTGAAAGCTGTCTTTGCTTGCTATTTCTGTCGATTTATGTTTTGTAGAACAAAAATAGAGAAAGTAAAAATGATCATCAGTCCTTTGAAAAAAAGGAAGAAAAAAATAATAAGTAGATAATGGATATATAATATATAAAAATATTTATTTCTTTTAATTTTTTCTCGTACTGGCAAATTAAAATTCTATCCGCGGGCCGGATAGAGCCTTCCGGCGGGCCGCAGTTTGCCCATCCCTGGTGTAGTGTATCAGCTACCTGGGCATCCAACCTTAAATTACTTTGAATTCCGTCGAACCATGACAGTCAAAGATTGCTGGGTTGGAAAAAAATTAAACTTATTTATTTAAAAACGAAAACCGAACATGCTTAGTATTTGTTCCACCACTAGTACAACGACAACAACAACAACAAAAATGATCCGTCTCATTAGACTACAAGTATAAACAACTTTGAAATCCTTCTCGAAAATCAAAACATACAGCTTTAGAAGGGGGAAAACCTCTTTTCCTTTTATTTTTGAAGTTGGTTTTTTTTAAAGGTTTCATCCTCACGACAGGTTCTCAAGTTGCAGAGGCAATCAGAATCATGTCGCCAAGACGGTTATCAGGTCCTGAAAGCTTTTCTTCCAGGGTGGGCCGGAATGAATCTCTTACTGACACCCACTGATCTATACAGCTTCCAGATTTCAGTCAGGGACTATCGCATTGTCTACAAACCATCGCACTGACAGGAATGACCCGTAGATCAACCTGGCGCCCATCACCAATCTGATGGGTTCTTGAACTGATCGCCAATTCGTCGTCCCAATTCGAGAAATCTGGTGGCACTTTGAAAAGGTCCATGGGTAGAAAAAGTCATGAGATAATGAATGAGATACGGCTTTTGATCTGCGGCGAAGTTTTAGAAAGATTAATGTCAAGTGTAATGACGTATGATCAAAGTACAATCGACGTCACCATGTCGTTTGAAGACTACTGGGGTTGGATTGGATTGGTTGTTGATTTTCTTTTGCGCGCTGATTTTATGAATGAAAAGTTGTGTCGGCTAGTAAAAACGGACAGACTTTGCTTAATCAGTTAGTCGGCCATTTTTTTTAAAAAATTAATTTAGTAGGATTTTAGTTTCCTCAAAATTTGGAAAATTTGAATGACATTTTTATTTTAAATTTACAAACACAAAATAAGGGTAAGAAAATAAGCGATTAATTAAATTGAGATTATTCATATTTGAATTGATAATTGATTTTCTTTTGCGCACTGATTTTATGAATGGAAAGTTGTGTCGGCTAGTAAAAACGGGCTGATTTTACTTACTCAGCTAGTCGGCCATTTTTAAACTTAATTTAACAGAGTTTTAGTTCTCTTAAAATTTTAAAAATTGAGATGACATTTTTATTTTTAAGTTTTCAAACACAAAAATAAGGGTAAGAAATTAATAAGAAAGAAAATAAGCGATTAATTAAATTGAGATTATTCATATTTGAATTGATAATTGATTTGTTGTTGATTTTCTTTTGCGCGCTGATTTTATGAATGAAAAGTTGTGTCGGCTATTAAGAAACGGACAGAATTTACTTAATCAGTTAGTCGACCATTTTTTAAATCAATTTAGTAGAACTTTAGTTTTCTTAAAATTTGGGAAATTGAGGGAAATTAAATTTTCAAACATAAAATAAGAGTAAGAAATTAATAAGAATGAAAATAAGCGATTAATTAAATTGAGATTATTTATATTTGAATTGATAATTGATTTGTTGTTGATTTTCTTTTTGCGCGCTGATTTTATGAATGAAAAGTTGTGTCGGTTAGTAAAAACGGTCCGATTTTACTTAATCAGCTAGTCCGCCATTTTTTAAAAATTAATTTAGTAGGATTTTAGTTTCCTCAAAGTTTGAAAATTCGAATGATATTTTTATTTTTAAGTTTTCAAACACAAAATAAGATTAAGAAAATAATAAGAAAGAAAATAAGCGATTAATTAAAGTGAGATTATTCATATTTGAATTGATAATTGATTTGTTGTTGATTTTCTTTTGCGTGCTGATTTTATGAATGAAAAGTTGTGTCGGCTAGTAAAAACGGACCGACTTTACTTAATCAGCCAATCGACCATTTTTTAAAATTAATTTAGTAGAATTTTAGTTTTCTTAAAAATTGGGGAATTGAGATGATATTTTTATTTTTAAGTTTTCAAACACAAAATAAGATTAAGAAAATAATAAGGATGGGAAATAAGGATTAATTAAATAGAGATTATTCATATTTGAATTTATAATTAGAATAATTAAATTGGCAATATTTTTAGTATTTAGAAGAAAAAAATATGGATTTTAAAAGTCATTCATCAAAATAATATTAGCAAGCAATTTATTAATATCAATCTAAAATATTCTGAATAAGATATTAATATTTAACCTATATATATCCTATATTTTTTATTATGATTTTAAAGTAAGCAAAAATTTGTTAATGTGTTTTTAAAAATATTTACCAATAGTAAATGTGATTTTTAAAGTTTGTTATTATAATAAAACTATTACTTTTCAATTACTTTAAATACTATCTAAATGAACAAAAGATTCAAATAATTATTTTGAAAATAAAATATGATATAATTTTGAAATACTTTTGAATTTTAAAGAATGTTGTTTCAAAAATTAAATTTAACTTTATCATGCAGATATCTGTCTGTACTAAAGTGAATTTGCGCTTAAAAATTTTTAAATTTTACTTTAAAATCTTTTTTTTCTTACAAAAATTTGATGTCAATTTTTCTTTTTTTTAAATCAAAAACTCTAAGAAAAAAATATCTCAACAAATGAATACGTTTTTAAAAATTTTCACATTTTATTATTTTTTTTTTTTAATAAATCTTCATTAAAAAAAGATTTTCAGATCATCAAATCTTAACATGATTTCTTCTTTTTTTCTCACAAAACACATAATGAAGGGGAAAAAAATTTAAATTATTTTAATTTACTTTTTACTTTGTTCAATAACAATTAAAACTTGAAATTTACATTTATTCTAAATTTCCAGATTTAAATCAATGATACTTTTGAATGATTTTTTGCAAAAAAAAAAAAAAAATAAAGGAAGGAAGTATTATTTCAAAATGTAGTGTTTTTAAAAATTTTTACAACAAACTGAAATTCTTTATGAATACGAACTCCTTGCTCGTTATTCATGATAATTGCATAAAATGTTGCTCAAACGTTACAAAAATAAAAACTATTAGAAAATTAACAGAGATGGATTTAATAAAAGGGCCTGAATTACTGAATGGCCTTATCACGACTTGTTTGGTTAAGTGAGGAATTCCGTAATAGTTAGGCATGATTTTCTCTAGAAGGCCGAGAATGAGTTGAAATATGGATATATTTCTTACATATAAAAATTAAATCATTTTAATGATTTAGAAAAATTAAAGCGTACACATGAAAATGATGGTTGTTTGAGTCCATGGTTCCTTAACTATTAAGCGTGACTTTTCCAAGAAGGGCATTAATGGGTGAAGGATGGGCATATTTTCTACAGATAAAATTAAATAATCTTAGTCTAGCATACACATAAAAATGATGATTGGTTGAGTCAGTGGTTCATTAACTATTAAGCGCGGCTTTCCCAAGAAGGGCACAGATGGGGAAAGATGGACATACTTTCTACAGATAAAAACTAAATCATCTTAGTCAGTAAGGAAAATAAACGCATACACATAAAAATGATGGTTGGTTGAGTCCATGGTTCCTTAACTATTAAGCGTGACTTTTCCAAGAAGGGCATTAATGGGTGAAGGATGGGCATATTTTCTAACAGATAAAATTAAATAATCTTAGTCTAGCATACACATAAAAATTATAATTGGTTGAGTCAGTGGTTCATTAACTATTAAGAGCGACTTTCCCAAGAAGAGCACAGATTGGGGAAAGATGGACATACTTTCTACAGATAAAAAAAAACTTAAATCATCTTAGTCAGATAAAAACTAAATCATCTTAGTCAGTAAGGAAAATAAACGCATACACATAAAAATGATGATTGGTTGAGTCAGTGGTTCATTAACTATTAAGAGCGACTTTCCCAAGAAGAGCACAGATTGGGGAAAGATGGACATACTTTCTACAGATAAAACTAAATCATCTTAGTCAGTAAGGAAAATAAACGCATACACATAAAAATGATGATTGGTTGAGTCAGTGGTTCATTAACATTAACTTTCCCAAGAAGAGCACAGATTGGGGAAAGATGGACATACTTTCTACAGATAAAAACTAAATCATCTTTCGCATACACATAAAGATGATTGGATTTGAGTCAGTGGTTCATTAACAGACTTTCCCAAGAAGGCACAGATTGGGAAAGATGGACATACTTTCTACAGATAAAAACTAAATCATCTTAGTCAGTAAGGAAAATAAACGCATACACATAAAAATGATGATTGGTTGAGTCAGTGGTTCATTAACTATTAAGAGCGACTTTCCCAAGAAGAGCACAGATTGGGGAAAGATGGACATACTTTCTACAGATAAAAACTAAATCATCTTAGTCAGTAAGGAAAATAAACGCATACACATAAAAATGATGATTGGTTGAGTCAGTGGTTCATTAACTATTAAGAGGGACTTTCCCAAGAAGAGCACAGATTGGGGAAAGATGGACATACTTTCTACAGATAAAAACTAAATCATCTTAGTCAGTAAGGAAAATAAACGCATACACATAAAAATGATGGTTGGTTGAGTTAGTGGTTCCTTAACTATTAAGTGTGACTTTCCCAAGAAGGCACAAATCATTTGAAAGACGGACATATTTTAGACACATAAAAACTAAAATCATCATAGTCAATTATAAAATTAAAAACAAATAGTTAAACACAGGTAAAAATTACTTGAGGTGGTTGAATCAGTGGTTTCTGTAACTGTTAGGCTTATAGAGCGTAAGAAAAAACCTCTACATTTACTACATTTATAAATTCAATAGAGAAGTTGGAATATCCTTCTAAAATAAAAATATTATCGAAATTTATATTAGAAAAATAATTTTATATTACATTTTGTGCCGCAATATATATTTTATTCATTGGACATTGTTCATTGATTTTCCTATTGGTGAGAAATAGATTTTTTCAAATAGCAAATTTCTAAATCCGATTGCCACCATAGTCTTTGCCTTTAAGCTACAATTATATCAGAGTAAGCTCATAAATCAATACCGATTTTACTTATTCATTAATCATTTCTTTTCTTTAATACTAGACAAATCCCAAGTTGAAAGTGAAAAAGAAGTAAAAAGAAAGAGAAATGACCACAGAATCCATTCTTTATATCAAAAGACTATTTTTGGCTTCCAGCCCAAACGCAAGGTACTTTGGACTAAATCCACTTTTATGTCTTGAATCGACTGACATTCTTTACACCTGTTTCCATACGCTTTAACTTCTTTCCTTTTTGAAACCTTTGACTGTGTTGTAATAAAAATCCTCTGTGTCATTACCTGAAATATTACAATGCAGTCATCCTCCTAGCGATCTTAGTGTCACATTACTGTATTGTTGAATGGTATGTCTCCGTGCTTGATAAAAACGGAAAATAATTCGAACAATATTATCACATCATGGTTTACAATTTCCAGAACAAATTAACGTAATCAAAATTTGTTTTTATTAATAAATTAAATATAGGTTAAATTAGTTTTATTAAATTAATCGAATTTAAATACTTATTTTATATTTGTTTATTTTAAATTTTATAATAAATAAGGCCTGCAACAATTGTATTAGCTGTTTAATTTTTACAGGGTATTTAATGATTATATCGTACCAGCACATAACCAGAGGTTGTATGGCTTCAGAAAATAAATCTTAACAACTCTTTTATTTAGATTCACATATGTTCAAAGCAACATCTTCGTTTTCTTCAGCTCTAGCAAATGATTTAATAGTTTTCATTTCTTAGGTGGCATTGCAAATTTAACTGTAACAATCAGTGTGAAGTTCAGCGAAACGTTGTTCTCTATAAATACATTCTTACTCTTCTATATTATATTTCCCCCTTCCTAAACTCACCCCTATATTTATTAAATTTAGAAACATAAGACTTCTTATTGGTATGGTTGAAAGGGGAACCCTGTTTGTTCTCTTTCTCATATATTGTTAACCAAAAGCACCTTTATCTCCCATTTGGCGTCAACAAAGTCCCTAAACTGTGATTTGGCCAGGGCATTTTTATTGGTAAAAATTTTAATGCAATTTTTGTCTTTATTTTTCAAACAATTTTTAGGTGGTTCCAATTCATTGGTTTGTATATTTAATTAATTTATTTATTTTACGTCGCCCTGTTTATGAACAATACAACAGCATAAAAAAAAATAGCATCAACCATGAAAAAAATTCGCCAATCGTGAAAAGTCGCCAAATTGGTATAATACCTAATTGAGAAAATTTTTTAACGAATATTGATCCAATTTCGAAACTGTTTATCACATTTGACTTATGCTTTGTATACAAAATATCCTTACCAATTTTGGTGAAATTTGGATGTAAACTGAAGCCGTACATAGGCGAATATGCACATACACAAATTTTAGAAATATGCTTATAAATTCACTATGATCTCAAACCATTTTATTCAATATATGATCATCATGTGAGCCAACTCCTTCGAGTTATATTATTACTCACTGCAAAGCATGGCATTCATTACAAAGAGACAACTAAAAATTTATATTTAGTTTCATTGCTCAGAATGTTTGTTTCTTTTATTTCACTTGCGTTTTAACAATAAACGTTTTAATGGGCCCAAATATTTGATTTCAACGATCCTCTAGAAGTGTAACTTATACCTATTTAGACAGGGATTGCTGGATATAAGGAAAATGGGGAATAGTTACTCTATTCCTTTGAACTGTGCTTGTTTTCTACGAGGATATGTGAATAACATTTACTAGAGTGTTTTTATCGTTTTCTAACCGAAAAGCAGTTATTTAACTTGAATTGCACATTATTAAAATTTCAATACTTGAGCTAGTCTGTGTAAAGTTTTAAAATTCTTCTTTTCATTGGCGCAAAGTCCCATGGTGGGGCAAGGCCATCTGCTTATTGGCAGATTTCGAGATAGGAGATGTTCTTTTTTTTTTTTTTATGAGATAAGGTTGTCAGCCCTCTCTCAACAATCATATTAGACCAGGACCTACTGTTTAAAGTGGGTTCCCGACCACTACAAAAATCCATATGGAAATGATATATGATATGGTATATGATGCCGATGGGACTCGAAACCTGTGACATCGAGTGCCAAGCGCTAGTCACTCGGCCATCAGTAGATTTAAAATGGGTTTCATATAATTTCTTCTAGCAGCCCACACTTCTTGTTTCACAAACAATATAAAAATTTTCTACAATTCTATGTTTCAATTGTACATTTTCTTCTAATAATTAATAATAATAAAGATTTTTAAATAGACTATACCTGGGATCCATTCTGTATTAGATTATTTAAGTGTTACAAGTAATTCAATCATAAATTTTTCATCGAATAGAAATTACTCATCAATTGCTTTGATCAGAATCGTAAACACCTACATTATGCTATTATTTTACTCAATGATCTATTTCAAATGAAACGACTTAGCAATGAAGTCAATTATATCTTTTTTTGAATCAACTTTCTCAACCCATTACCCATCATTTTCCCATTGATAATTATTAAGATTTACAATTTAAATTAAATTATTCCTGCATTGTTAGCAAATATTACCGTATATACTTATTCACTAAAGAAAGGCAACATAGAGCTGCATTTTGACCCGTTTCGAATTTCAGAATCATCGATTAAGACTACCATCTGTGAAAGCATCACAAATTAGTTTAATAACCATTCCCAAATGGCTATTATTCACTGGAAAAAAAAAAGCTAAATGTCAAAACATGAGATGCGCAAGAAAGAGTTCTTTTTGTAACGAGGCTTTTATTTTTGTCCATGCTAGACTATCGAATATCTTGTATTGTTAGAAAATATTACAATATATACTTATTCATTAAAGAAAGGCAACATAGAGCTGCATTTCGACCCGTTTCGAATTTCAGAATCATCGATTAAGACTATCATCTCTGAAGGTATCACAAAGTTTAATAACCATTCCCAAATGGCTGTTATTCACCATAAGAAGAAAAGAAAGCTGAATGTCAAAACACAAGATGCGCAAGAAAGAGCTCTTTGTAATGAAGGTCTTATTTTTGTCCTTGCTAGACTATCACCTATCCTGCATTGTTAGCAAATATTACAGTATATACTTATTCACGAAAGAAAGGCATAAACCATAGAGCTTTTGACCCGTTTCGAATTTCAGAATCATCGATTAAGACTATCATCTCTGAAGGCATCGCAAATTAGTTTAATAACCATTCCCAAATGGCTGTTATTCACCAGAAGAAAAAAAAAGCTAAATGTCAAAACATAAGATGCGCAAGAAAAGAGCTCTTTGTAATGAGGCTTTTATTTTTGTCCTTGCCAGACTATCGACTAAACATTAATAACGTTTTGAAAGAGAACCCTCTGTCACTGAAAGATCTAGTAGGAACGGTAATTGAACGATAGCGATGTATTGAATGTCTGCTATTCTGTTAACGACATGCCCAACTGATGCAAGAACTTAATTACTGATCAAACGTACTAAGTCTTGTCAAAGATAGTCACTTGAATGGTTCCGGGAAAGAAATTATTAATTAATTTCTGAAAAGCTTGAATGTCTTTGGTATTTTTTTTTTACCACAACGTATTGCTTTTTATAAAGGGTATTGTTCGAATTATACAATGTTGCTATATTTACCGGAAAAAATAAAACCAACAAGAAAATCGATTCCAGTTACAAAAAAGTGTCATAACTTCCTGCCTGTAATCTGTAGTACCGTATAACACTCAAGCGTATTTTTGGTTCTAGAAAATTAAAAAGATTACTTATAGGCCACATCGGCATATAATTCTTTCTCACACAACGCTAAATCTTTTATTTTATTTATTATATATTTATTTATTATTATTGTTTATATATTATTTTTTATTTATTTACTTATTTTTATTATTTTATTTATTTACTTATTATTATTTGTTTACTTATTATTTATTATTGCATTCTTATTTCGCATCTTCTTATTCTTTAAAGGTGTATAATTTTTTTCTCACACATCATTATATCTTTTATTTATTATTAATAATTATTATTATTATTTATTTGCTTTTTTTTCTTTTTTTTTTTTTTTTTTTTGGAAAAAAAAAGTATTTGTAGAGGGTGGTTCATACAACAGAATTTTATGAATCTTCCAAAGAAAAAAATAGCCACAGAATGTACGCACCGGTCTATAATCTGCATACCGAAATTTTAAGATTTATCTAGCGTATAATCCGTAGATTATACGCAGGAATTATATGGATATTGGCAGAAAATTACAGTAACTTCATTTGTAGGTTTTATGCATAAGAAGACAAGCCATTCTAAAGTGTTCGAAAAAAAATAAGCTGTATGTAATAGTTATGTATCTAAATTATTTGTATGTAATTTGACTTGTTCTTTTCGCTCGGTGCCACAGGTTTCGGGTTCGAGTCTCAGCGGTTCCATGGATGTTTATAGTGGTTCGGATTCCACTTTAGACTATAGGTCCCGGTCTAATTTGACTGTAGAGCGTTGGCGTAGGTAAATAAATAAAATAAAATAAATACTAGCTTTTACTTAATAATTAATTCAATATCTTAAGTTAATTAGATTTTTAAGCTAACTTATTTTTTTTTTCAAAAATCTAATTGATTTTTGAAAAAAAAAACTGCTTTTTCAAAAGTGCTTACTTTTGAAACAACACTTTTTTCTTTCTAATGCAGCTGGCAAACACAGACGTCTTGGAGGGCAAGTGCTGCACAGACGTACTCACTTTTGCATTACCCAGGGGGCGTGTAACTTGAAGATAAGCTACGGACGTGGAGTAACAATGCCCGCGCAACGCTCTGCGAGCCTATTAGACCGGGACCTACTTTTTTAAAGTGGATTCCGAACCTCTACAAACAACCATGGCACCGCCGGGACTCGAACCCGAAGCCTGTGGTACAGAGCGCCAGAGCGCTAGCCACTCGGCCATTCAGGCCCCTAAACGATTAACATTAAGTTTAGATTATTTGGTGTAAACTTTTCAAAACAATTTCCATAACTTTTCTTATATGAGAACCAACAGACTGTAGCTTGATCCACAGACTTCTGGTCTAGAGGCTCAACGCACTTCCACTGTGCTAGTCTGATAACTGAGCCTGAATGGCCGAGTGGCTAGCGCTCTGCACTCGGTAGTACAGGTTACGGGTTCGAGTTCCGGTGGTGCCAAGGATGTTTGCAGTGGTTCGGAATCCACTTTAAACCGCAGGTCCCGGTCTAACATGATCGTAGAACCTTGCGAAGGTATTGTTACTCCTCGTCAGTAGCTTATCTTCAAGCTACACGCACCTCCTGGGTAGTGCTAAATGGGTAACGTCTGTGCAGCGCTTGCCTTAAGGCAACGAAGACAGCTGTCTGTTTACCAGCTGCATTAGAAAAAAAAAAATCTGATAACTTTGCTGGTTCAGTAATTAATGTAGAACAAAAACGTAAGAAATAGGTAAAGTGGAAATAATTCAAACCAACATATATTTAAGAATTGTTAATTTATCGTCGTTTATGAGTTAGAGTTAATTTATCGTCGATATATTTAGTGTGTTATAATTGAAATAAAAACATATAAATATAAAGTTAAAACTACTGTGCCCGTTATTTATTCTTCCAAGTTTATTTCATCGCCTTCAAAATAACCCCATCCGGACACAATTCACTTATGCCAACTTTTTTTCCAATCCTCCATGCATGCTAAAATGTCATCGGCAAAGGGGATGGTCTTCAAACGATTCAATCGAGTCCCCGGAGTAGCAGAAGTTTAGGGAATAACCAGAAGTCGCACGGTGTGAATACGGTGGTAGTTGTGGAACGATATAAGTTTCATTTTGGCGAAAAGTCACGAAGAATAAATGGAGTGCGAGCTGGCGCATTCAGTGTTTTCGGTACCAATCGAGATTTGACGCGTTTGCAGCCCAAAATGGAATTGACCGATCCTTTTGAAATTCCAACATCATCAGCAAGGTCTCTAATTGTAAATCGACGGATTTCAAGCACCAAATCTTTAGTTTTTGGACGTGAGTCGTTGGTTGAGGTTTATGGTCGACCAGAGGGCTCTTCGTCTTCAATGCGTTCTCTGCCTTCTTTGAACTGTTTATACCACTTCTAAACATTTCTTTCCGATATAGGAATGCTCACCGAATGCCTTCTGCAACATTCTATACGTTTCCGCAAACAAAATTTAATGCAAATGTCTGAAATAATTTGCTCAATTAATTCAGACATTTCAAAAATCGCCGGAATCAGTTTTAGCGTCTCACAAAAGCCAAACGTAACTCAAACATTAATTAATATTTTGACGTGAAATTTCACACAGATGTCAAGGACAGTGCCAGCAACCTAAAAAAAAGAAAAACAATTGAAATTCCATATGCCTGGGAAATTTAAATTGAAAATTGGTTTTACTTTTTTGGACACAGTAGTATATTTATTAATCAGTTATACAAGATATTTTTCATCGCTTAATTTAGGTAGATTCCTTTTAAGCTAACTCTCATAAATATTTATTTTTACTGTTTCAAATTATTAAAAAATAATTGCGTTGCTTAAATATACTATATATTCTTATACCATATACTATACTTCTTAAAAACTCCATAACTTCGACCCTGGTAAAAAAATTGAATTAGGTAGCACAAAATTGTTGTTAGTGAAGTTAATATGGAAGTATAAAGGTAGAAATAGTTAGCGTGTAAATAATTCAAGTCATTTTATGCTAACTAATTATTCACACTATTCTTCTGCTCTTCGGTTAATTAATGTAAATTTTTTTTATAGCTAACTTTTTTTTTTTCAGGAATGTTTACTCTTATTAACTCAAATTATTTAAAAAAATAATCCGGATTACGTAGCACATACTTTTTAAAAATTCGAAATAGTTCTTTGAAAATTAATTAATTTAAAAATTCGAACTTTGACCTCTGTCCTCTTCGAAATTAGCTGCCAGATCGTGGCTATGGATCCTGGGTTAAAGCCTAGCCAATTAATTACATTAGCTCTTATTTTATCGCATACATTTTTATTTTACTGGATAATTTACTTATTATTTTACTTGTATTATTTATTTATGTGATATTACTGCAAAGAAAGGAGTTATTTCTTTAGAATTAAAAATTAATATTTTAACCGTGCTGCCTTCTATACATGGGCAAGAGCGCGCTCCTTTAGCACTCAGGGAAATGGTCAGTGAACCATGAGACTCACCCGAGAGGAATTACTGCTCATCCGGCGCACCCGCTGAGAAACGTATAGTTTAGAGTCTCTCATCCCGAGAGGAAATAGATTTAACGCAACCCCTGCATATTAGTTGGCCTACAGACTCTCACCAGAAAAGGAAGTATATTTCACGCATCCTGCGCGTAGCTGAGTATCGGATTTTTGGATTCTATGTCTATTCTATGTTTTTTATAATTACATGTCTTCAAATGTGTTAAATATTTTATGTCTCCAATTGTATGTGTGTAGTTTTTAGCTGTGAATAATGCTGGGAATTCTCCAACCTGTGCCTCAAGTATCTCAACCCAACCCCATCCAGTTACAATCTGGTAGCCCAACCTGCACACTACAATACCAAATACAAATGCAATTTTATTATGTATCATCATCATCATCATCATTGGCGTAACAGCCAATGGTGGGCTAAGGCCGTCTGTCTATTGGCAGATTTCAAGACAGGAAATGTTTCTTTTTACTGGGTAAGGTTATCAGGCCTACGCCCAACTCTCTACAGCCATATTAGACCGGAACCTACAGTTTTAAAGTGGATTCCGAACCACTACAAACATTCATGGCACCGTTGGGACTCGAAACCGAAACCTGTGGCACCAAGCGCTAGTCACTCGGTCATCAGGCCCCTTTATCATGTATGCAATTATAAAATTATATTAACTTTAAAAATTCTAAAATGTGATAAAAATTATTAAATGTACGGAAAATATTTTTGAACAGTCAAAATGTTCATATAACTCGATTTGTGACTCAGTGACGATGCACACCTGCTAGCTTACAAGAGGGTATTGTTTCGATTCGTCACGCGTTGAAGACAATATTTTCCTAAATTAGAAGATTCAGTGGCGATTCCGATAGAATGTGTGGATGTCTTAAGTCAAAAGATCCACCGAATACTAAACTCTCCCATCCTAGAAAACCAGTCAATTTAAAACCTGATTGGGGAGGAGATCAAGGTTTTGATTGATTGGTCTTCTAAGACAACGTGAGATTTTAGAATATGGTGGAAACTTTCCATTATATTGCATCGGAATTCAGAATACCGCTTTTCCTTTGTTCCAGCGCAATTATGATGGCTCATGTCCTGTTTTAACAAGACACACCGGTTTTGACTGCTATTGAAAAGCGAGTATTACTATTCATTTTTACTATAAATTATCCTCGTTTTTTCCAACCACATACAATCTCTTCATACAACATATATGTATAACACAAGGATTACAAAAA
Source organism: Caerostris extrusa (assembly GCA_021605095.1). NCBI lineage: Eukaryota > Metazoa > Arthropoda > Arachnida > Araneae > Araneidae > Caerostris > Caerostris extrusa. Next base: position 240,391 of record BPLR01007840.1, read on the forward strand.
TAAGTAATATTGTCAAAATCATTACACACTCAATACAGACCTTTCATGAGCAAAAATAGTTAGACTGAAAAAAAATATTATAATAAATATCTAAAAGAAAAAAAAAAAAAAAAATATAATGATAAGACATAAAGTGTCAAAAGATCCACCGGAAAATAAAATCTCACATCGTAGAAAATCAGTCAATTGGAAGCCTGATTGGGCAGAAGATCAAGCTTTTGATTGGCAGGCTTTGTAAGACAACGTGCGATTGTAGAATCCGGTGGAAACTTAACATTATATTCATTGGAATACAGGATACACCTTTTCTCCCCAGAGCAATTATGATTGCTTATGTCCTGATTTATCAGGACACATCGGATCTGATTGTTATTGAAAAGCAAGTATTACTATTTATTTTCGTATTTGTCAACTGCATTAAAAAAAACTATAAAAATTATCATCGTTTTTTGCTTTTTAACCACATACAATGTCCTCATACATCACCCAAGTATAACACTAGGATTACAAAAATAAGTAATATTGTTAAAATCATTAGACACACAATACAAACCGTTCATGTGATAAAATAGACAGACTAAAAAAAAATATTATAATAAATATCTAAAAAGAAACAGAAACGAAAAAATAATAAAAATAGTACATAAAGCTAAGATGAAAAAATTAAAGCAATGAAAACACATAAGTCTAAAGAAAAAAGGAAAGAAAAGAAAAGAAAATGAAAAGGAGGGGGGAAAATGCACAACTATGTTACAATGTACAAAAAATGTTGAAGTATACATTAATCATACTGACAAGAATTCACGAATTCCTCAAAAGCTAAAAAAGGGGTTTCGTTTCTACATATGACGTGTTTTGTAGAATACGGAGATTTTGTTGAAGAATCCTTCTATTGTTTTTGGCATATGTAGACTTAAATATGATGTTTCCTATATTTTGCAATTACACAAATAACATGATTTCTTATGAAATCGATAAAAACTATTCAGCATATGACCAGATAAAAACTGATTAAAACTGATTTCACAAAAAAAGGTTTATATTTTAAGCTTTTCTTCACCTTGCCCGACTCGTGTTTCAGGGGCAACGTGCGCTACTGGTGAGCATTAGGGCAGAGTTTTAATCAGCTAGCAGTATTGTTGTAGACACTGTTTCAAAAACAAGGAGCCTTGATAGAGTTTGGGATTTTCAACATCTTGCTTCATTAATCAGACTATCCCGTCGGAGTTTTCCGGGTTTTCTACCATACGATACGCAAATGCGGGGTAGTTTCCACTAAAAGTCCTCCCGGAAGGCACTAGATCGACTCGGAGTGAAGTCAGACTTTTAACTGCGGTTGCTCCATCACAACAGAAGCTGTCCCTTTCCTTCCATCAATGAGTAGACTACTCATGGGGTGTCTGTCCCACACTGAGGATTAAACACAAACACAAAATTTACTTATTTTCATTTAAGAGATTGGAATTATCACACTAGTCTTTTAGGAGAGCTTATTTCGAAGTTAAGTAAGTCAGCTGAACCAAAAGTTTCAAGGCTTAGGTGGGGGATAGGCACAATAAATTTGTAGGCCAGAAAGTCCGTCGTGTTCTAGGATAAAGAACGAAAATGCGAAACATTTTGCCTTTCTAAATCCTATCTGAAAGTAACTCGGGATGGTACTAATATGAAAAATTTTCTGTCGAGAACATAATGAATGTTACATAAATTTAAAAAAAAAAAAAAATCTGAAATTTAAAATCTTTCTTCTTATATATATTTTTAACAAATGATTTCTAAATTTTCGATCCACTCAATGCTCTATTTATATGATAATTTAATAATACAGAAAAGATAAAAGATAATATTTGTTCAACAAATTGCTCTCATGGATTAAATCAGTAAAAATTAACTATTTTTATATTAACTATTTTCTCGTCTCATAAGTTATGTAGATTTTGTTTAAACAATGGCATTTTTTCTCCTAAATTTTCGTTTTTATTAGGATAAATTATTAAAAATATTTCGGATTATTTAGCGTATACTTTTTTTAACAATTTCAAAAAAGATTCATAAGTTTGATTAAAAAATTTAACATGCTTAACTAGAAGAGCTTGATTTCGATCCACGGGCAACTGGGAAAGAGTGACCAGGGCACTTTTAATACACCACTCTGCTGTAATTTAAAAGTGCAATAAATGCACAAGTGAAATGATAGAAATAGTTAACGTGTAAATCAAACAATCCCGCTTATATTTAATTATTAGGTACGACAGATTAATTATCTACAGCTTTCACTGAATAAAAAGAATAACGTCTTTAACCAGAAGGGTGTGGTTTCGACCCATGCACAACCGGCAAAGAGTGACCAGGGCACTTTTAAAAATAAAGATAATGATATTTCACTTCATTTCAGGCACCACTCGGCTTTCCTTTAAAAGTGCAATAAATGCACAAGTAAAATGGTAAAAATAGTGTAAATCAAACAAAACCGCTTATGCTTAATTATTACGTTAGACTAATTAATTATCTACAGCTTTGACAATAAAAAGAAAATTTTGCCTAACTAGCAGAGTATGATTTCGATCTACTGACTTCTGAGACAGCCCATTTCCGCTTCGCCAAACTTCTGTTTCTTTCCGCACTACAATTAATGCACAAGAAAAATTATAGAAATAATTAGTTCAATTAGCTTCTAATACTGATCGACAAAATTTATCTGTTTATCTGTTAAATTCATTAGAATGTATATTGTTAAGAAAAATTTGCTCCGATTTCAAATTTGCAAGGCATTTTTTTTTTTTTTTTTTTTTTTTTGTAATGGTTAAGGTGTTTTTATGGGGCGTGATGATCCCGGCTGTGCCATGGATGTTTGTAATGGTTCGGAATCCACTTTAAACTGTAGATCCCAGTCTAATATGTTTTTAGAGCATTGGGCGTAGGGCTGATACCCCTACTGCGTAAAAAGAAATCATCTCCTGTCACGGTATCTGCCAGTCTGCAAATAGCCATGGTTCACCATGAACTGTAGTACCGGGGAATTAGTTAGTTACTTATGTTTTATTTGTGTGAAAGGCATTTAAAAATTTAGTTGCTATTTTTTCAGTAGTTGCAACTCATCAAAAGGACAAAGGGTTTTGGGAAAAATTTAACTAAGTAAGGTAACTTCCAAATTTATTAACTTCAAAACTCTTTGTGTAATTCCTCTGTAAATTAGCACATGATCTCTAAATCAATTTCTCTATCTCTCGGATTATCAAAATAATATTTCAGATTGTAGTTTGATGTATTACGTACTCAGAGACTTATATCACAGCAATTTTTAATTTGTACATCGGATCAAGATTCTAATCGAAAACGATGTATGAATGCTAATGAAGGTAAAGAATGTGTTTTGTATTAACGAAATTAAAAGGTTTATACTGCTGCAAAGCATTTATTTCTAGTCTGTTGTCTATCTGTTTCTAGTCTGTTGTCTAGTTGTTAGTATTTAATTTACTAACATGTATTAATCTAAATCAAAATGTAGTTTGTAATGATTTTCTACTTTATTTAACTTGGGGAACATCCCTTTTTAGTGTCCAGCAGTAGTTTGCAAGCTTTTTTGAATTCCATTTTCTCTCATATCGTTGTTCCCTCATTGAAATAACTTGGTGGAATCTCTCATCGTGTTCTTCGCTCACAGCGCAGATATTTTTAGGAAAGAAGCGTGAACCCAGAAAATGTATTTTTAGGGATATGTTACATCCCAGAGCTTTATAATTTTGAAGAAGTTCTGAAACTAGTTCTTCATTTTTCTCAAATTTTCTATTAGCAAGAAATTCTGTTACGACCTTTTTAAAAGACTCCCATGCAACTTTTTCTACATCATTCACACTTTATTCAAAGTCATGGTCCTTCATAAGCACCCTTATTTGTGGGCCTACAAATATACCCTCTTTTATTTTAGTCTCACTGATACTTGAGAATTTGTTCTTTACAGGAAACCTGGTCCACTTTTATCCATCGCCTAAACAGAACTTTTCATTAATCCGAATTTGATGTGCAAGGGAAAAGATATGAATGTTTTGGATTTGCAAATGGTTGAGAAGATAGTTGATATTTTTTTTTTTTTTTTTTTTTTTTTTTTTTTTTGTCCATGTGTTTCTTTTAGGCCATTGCTTCTCGACAAAATGATTTTTGTGATCTCTGCTATCCCACTCACATGAAAAATAATAAATTTGAATATATTATAATTGGAGACCTAAAAATAGTGCTATAATTTTCAAATCGCCTCATATATTCCAAGAATGCTATTGATATTGTATCTTTGATAGCAAAATCTTCATGTTGTCATACGCAGCTTCATATGGGCTACATAGGAAGAGGAATCGTAGGCTCCTCATTTCAGATATAAAGAAGCACGTCTTTTAAACTGAGTTTAAAAGGAATCTATAAGCAACCTTCATTCCTTAAGATATCGACGGTCTCCCTAACTCACTCAGTAATGAATCAACATCAATACAATACCTTAAATTACCTTTTGTAGAGAACAAGAGTTGCAGATTTTGTTCTCGCAGACAATAAGAAGAAATTGTAATTCCCTTCCCAATGAGATTCCAACCCTTAAATCTGGACGCCAACAATTTTGATTGATTCTTTGGCAAGTTTAGATCACAAACTAGATCATTAAGTACAGACTGATTGATTCTATGAGGTTCTGTAGACGTTCCACGAAAATCTGGGTCTTCAATATCGTCTTTATCTGGACTTAACTATAAATATTCATCAACAGAATTTTCTGAATGTAAACTCCAATTTTTTGGTGGTGCTGGAATTGGAAGCTCTTCACTGTGAGGAACAGGTCTGATAGCTGAAAGGAGGTTGGGATATTTAATGGTTTTCTTGGTCTTGCATGGACGCCGCAGGCGTACACTGTCTTCATCGCTCGTGGCGATGCTTCAGTGTTTGTTTGTACACCCGCAGAAAGGGCTGATTGCCCAACCACTTTTCGGCTGTGATCGACCCACTAGGCTGGACAAATTGTTAATGAATATTAGCAATAATATCACTGGGTTTAGATCGGTTCAGAGGAGTATCTGTATGTATTTACATGCAGATTTAATCCTCTGATGCTCTCTTGGTCTTGCTTACAGCAATTTCTGTAATGCAGAATTAACTGTCCGTGGAGTGGTCCTTTGGTTCTCATCATATTATTAGAACTGCAAATGGCTTATGCCGCGACATTCCTTTAAACACACCACTAAATAAAGTTACACGAGACGCACAGCAAATATTAGTGCCCAAGAGTTGTCTTGATCACCGATTTGATACCCGAAATAAAGTTCATATGCCTTTTTTTTTTCATGGGAGTAATATTTCTTGGACCTGATGGCCGAGTGAATAACGCTCAGGATCTCGGTGCCACAAGTTTCGGGTTCGAGCCCAAGTGGTGTCATGAATGTCTTTAGTAGTTCGAATCCACTTTAAACCGAAGGTCCCAGTCTAATATTACTGCAGAGTGTTGGGCGTAAAGCTAACAATACTACCCAGTAAAAATAAAAGCACCTCCTGTTCCTGTCCAACTAAACTGTGGTGCCCGGGGTAATATTAGTAATATTCCTTATTTGGGACTTCAAAGTTAGTTCCTCCACACATAACAGAAATTGTCTGGAGGGTTTTCACAATTTCGCGATATTTTTAAGGAATTTGTTGGTATAAAAATAGGCACTTGAAAGCAAAGTAAAGACGAGTAGTTAAATGTAAACTAATACACAGTCCAGTCACATTAATGTGACCACCTGTCAAAAGCCAGAATAACCACCTTTGGCAGAGCGGACCGCTGCGAGACGTGCAGGAACAGAGTCAATTAGGTTTCTGAAGGTGTTCACTGGGATGTTGAGCCATGCCGTGCCGACTCCAGTTACGTGGCCAGCTGCGCTAGATTACGCGGTTGAGGATCCATGGCGCGAACAACCCAATCGAGGTGTCCCACAGATTTTCGATTGGATTTAAATCCGGTTACTAATCCGGTTAAATTGCTGGCCAGGGAGTACGATAAACTCATCCTGATGCTCTTCGAACCACGCACATACACTGCGAGCTGTATGACACCTCGCATTGTCCTGCTGGTAGATGCCATCATTCTGGGGGAATAATTCGCATGTAGGGGTGGACATGGTCCGCAAAGACATATGCGTACTTGTGCGGATCCATCGTGCCTTCCACAATGATGAGTGCACCCAGTGAATGCCAGGAAAACATTCCCCAAACCATAATGCTCCCTCCTCCAGTTTGGATCCTTCCGGCAAATTGTTGCAGGGTGTTTGCTTTCAGACGTTTCACGCCGTATACGCCAACGTCCATCTGTCCGATGGAGCATAAAACGTGATTCATCGGAAAAAGCCACCTGCCGCCACTCTGTGAACGTCCAGTTTCGGTACTGGTGTGAAAATTCCAGCTTTCGTCGCCGATGAACAGCAGTCAGCATAGGTGCATTAACCAGGATCTGCTGCGGAGGCCCATGCGCAGCAACGTTCGCTGAACCGTTGTTGAGGATACACTCTTGATAGCCCCTTGGTTCATCTGGGCGGTCAGTTGCTCAACAGTTGCACGTCTATTCGCCTGAACGCATCTCCGTAGGCTTCGTTCGCCTCTGTCATCTATAGCCGTGGTGTACACATGTGCCACGCCGCTGATTTTGGATAGTGCCATTTTGCCATGCACGGTATACTTTTACCACGGCGGCACGCAAAATTACAGTTCACAAAATTAGCCGTTTCGAAATGCTTCCACCCTTGGCCCGAAAGCCAATAATCATGCCCTTTGGACGTCGGATAAATCGCTACATTTCTGCATTACGCCAAAGATTGAAATGCTTTCTTATGCCCTAGGACATTCTTTATATACACTCCACTGCAATGCGCTGTCCCCTGCCTTTTATGATTGGTTATCTCACGTTGACGTCGAAAGTAGGTGGTGGTGGTCACATTAATGTGACTGGACTGTGTATAAACACATTTCAAAACTAACTAAACGGAAGTGAGTCACGTGAACGACACGCCGGGTTTATCAAGTTCGCTACACTTGTTTTGACAGGTCTGGCGTGTTTTTGGTATCTTTTCGAAATCTATATAATCATTGATTGGTGACCACATTACAAAAGTACTAACAAAAGTAACAAAAGTACTGTCGATTAGAGTAATTAGCTAATTTTTCTTTCTATTAGATGCTTCGATTTAATTTAAGTAAATGCTGTCTTTTTTCATCTCTCTTTTATTTTCAAAAAAATATGCTTTCCAAATACCTCTCATGCACGACTCTTGGCCCAGTGATAAAGCGCACAGTTAGCTTGTGGGAGGATTGAGGTTCGAATCCGCTGGCAGAGTCTATTGTAGTTCTTGCTTTCAGAAAAGAAGAAACTTGATAGCGACTGTGACAGTATGTGTAAAGCGTCTCTCATTGATGGTCAGACTGCCTCGTGGGAGTTTTCCGGGGTTTCTCAAATACTATGGCAAATGAGGATCAGTTAATTCTAAAAAATCATGCTGGAGTGCACTGTTCTTCGCTATTCACCCGTCTGTGGGTTGTTCATGGTATACATAAGTAAAAACGAGGTTCAATAAAAAAAATTACTCTTTTAAGGCTGCTTGACTTAGTATGACACCAAATTAGTATGAAATTAGTATCACACAATGAATGATGTTGATCAATCAAAGTGGTGTTCCTTTATAATGTAAGCAACAGACTTTGTACGTTGGTGAATCAAACTCATAAAAGCATAAATATCTCATACTTAAAAAAATAATAGTAATAAATTTTATGTATGCTTAGCTTTCATTTAGTTGGGTGTCATTTGAAACTTGGACTAAGGATATTATCCTAAAAGGGCCTCACTAAATTGGAAATAAAAATTAGCTAGTGAAAATATCTAACGAAAGACGAGTAGCACACAAATATCGATCACGAAAAGAATGCTTGAGAGTGACAATGAGCAGGAGCGGAATTACACTTATATAATGATGGGGTGAAAAGAAATTTCAGTTGAAACTTGGACTAAGCATATTATCCTAATTAGACCTCAATAAATTGAAAATAAAAAAAAAAATTGGCCATTGAAAAACCAGAGTACCACACAAGTATTAATCCCAAAAAAGAATGCTTGAGAGTGACAATGAAGTGAAAAGGAGCGAAATTTCACTTATACGAGGGTAACTCTGAAATTTTTGAGGCAGTGGCAGATGACAAATGCAGAAAAAAAAAAATATTCGTTAAATTTGTAAATTTGAACTCTTTTAAGGCCGCAGATGATAATTTGTGGCAACAATTTTCAAATTAGCTGTCATAGAATAGATTTTGGAAGGAAAATGGAATTGACGCGAGAGCATTATCGCGCTATGATTTTCTATGATTTTAAAGTGGGGTTAAATCAAGAAGAATGCCTTCAAAGTCTACAACTAGCATATGGAGACGAAACTCCATCTCGTGCTACTGTATTTAGATGGTTTACAGAATTTCGTAGAGATCGAAGTTCTCTGCTGGATAGAGAACACACAGGAAGACCTTCATCAGCCGTAGTTCCAGAAAATGTGTCGGCCATACGAAAAATGTTAGTCGATGATAATCGCTGCACTTACCAAATGATACAGAAGAAACTTAACATTGGATCCGCAGCTATACATACAATTATTCATGAAGAACTGCATGTGAAAAAATTAGTTTGTCGTTGGGTCCCCCATAATTTAACAGAACACCAAAAAATGGAGTCAGAATCTGCAAAGAAACCATAAAAACTTAACGATGGTGGACACCGGCTTATTTCTAAAATCATAACTGGTGATGAAACTTACATACCGTTTTTTTGACGTTTCAACACAACAAGAAAGTAAAGTATGGGTCTTTGAAGATGACGCCAAACCAACAATGGTGAAAAGACAACTAGCAATGAAAAAAGTAATGCATGCCGTTTTCTTCAGAAGTACGGGACTGGTCAAAGCCATCAAGCTGGTGTGACAGAAGACAGTCCCAGCTAACTGGTACACCACTAAGTGTCTTCCAGAAATTCTTCAAGAAGTGAATGTAAGGGGACTCATGTTTCACCATAATAATCCATCTTTTCATACGGCAAGATCGACAGTCAAATTTCTTAAATAAAAACACATCAAAGTGGTAGAATATCCACCCTATTCCCCTGATCTTGCTATGTGTGACTTTTGGCTTTTTTTAATCTCAAGAAAAATTTACGTGGTCGCCGTTTTCGTTCCGAAGATGAGATTGATGAGGCTATAAAAGTATATTTTTCATCAATTTCAAGAAATGGATGGGGAGAAGCATTTAACCTTTGGAAAAATCGTCTGCAAAAAAGGCATTGATGTTGGAGGGGACTACTTTGAACACCCTTAAAATTTGGTAAGTTAAATTTGTACCACTTAGTCGTATCTCAAAAATTTCAGAGTGACCCTCGTATAATGATGGCTTCAAAAGAAATTTCATTTGAGACTTGGATTAAGCATATTATCCTAAACAGACCTCACTAAATTGGAAATAAAAAGTTAATTAGTGAAAATAACCAATGAAAGACAAGATTAGCACACAAATATCGATCACGAAAAGAATGCTTGAGAGTGGCAATGAAAGAGTGAGAAGAAGCGGAATTACACTTCTATAATGATGGTGTGAAAAGAAGTTTCATTTGAAACTTGGATTAAGCATATAATCCTAAACAGGCCTCACTAGATTGGAAATAAAATGTTGATAAGTGAAAATATCCAATGAAAGACGAGAGTAGCACACAAATATCGATCACGAAAAGAATGCTTGAGAGTGACAAAGAAAGAGTGAGAAGGAGCGCAATTACAATTATTTAAAGATGGTATGAACAGAAATTTTAATTTGAAGCTTGGACTAAGCATATTAACATAATAGGCCTCACTAGATGGGAAATAAAAAGTTAATTAGTGAAAATATTCAATGAAAGACGAGAGTAGCACACAAATATCGATCACGAAAAGAATGCTCGAGAGTGACAATGAAAGAGTGAGAAGGAGCGGAATTACACTTATATAAAGATGGTGTGAAAAGAAAAATCACTCTCAGGAACATGAGAATGAATGATGGAAAATCCAGAGTGCTAATGAGAGTAATCCATTGGAGAAGCTTTTTTTTTTTTAATTATTTTTCACCTTGTTTATACGCTTTTAAAACTTCACGAAACACAGCGGACTGTTCTTCTGGTCTTCTTAATTCATCCCTTTCACACGGAAGACAAAATTGTTAGTGTAAATGAGAGATGACAAAAATGAATGCCAAAAGTCAGCCACAATTTTGACAGCGATTCACTCACAAAAATAGATAGTTAAGTGATGAGCGCGAGGAAAGAGCGGTTGCAGTTAGGAGAGCAATGGTACGCGGAAATAGTAACGCGAGAGTAAGAGTGAGTGAGATGGAGTTACAGAATCAATTTGACAGTGAGTGATAGTTAGGAAGTGGTAAGTGTGAGTTAAACGCTCCTAACTCGCCTGAAATGTATTTGGAAGTGACCCATTTCATTACCTTCTCGTCTGTTGAAACTTAAGTAACCACTAGATATTTATGAAACAAGCATTAAAGGAGCTCGGTGGTTTACTTGCTCAGTTAGCGTTGCACGATGCAGAGGTTCGATTCCTCTGGTGGCGTCCGTTACAGTCACTTTTTTAAAAAACAAGGATACTCAAGGGCGATTTTGAAAACATGTATAAAATGTCGTGCATCAATAGTCAGGCTATTTGGTGGGCTCGACTCGTGGCCAGTGACAACGTATGCATCTAGTGTGCTAGCGGAATGGTTGTAGTCACTGCTTTCAAAAGTGAGGAGACTCGATAGCGATTGTGACAGTGTCTCGCATCGATAGTCGTGTTGACTAGTGGGAGATTTCGGCGTTTTTTTCACATACAGGCAAATGAGGGCAGTTATCACCAAAGTCCTCAAAAAGGTACTGTCTTCCCCCACCCCTCCTCCGTCGGTGGGCTATTCGGGGTATGCCCGAAATCCACCGATGTTCCCTCCTCACTTAACTGGTCGGGGGCTACATAGCCCTACGTACGTGGGTAAGGTGTGGAGAAAATAAAAAAAGAAAAAATGCTATTTGGGGGAAGTTCCTAGATTTTCTCATACGGCACATAAATGTGGGGCAGTTTCTCCTAAATATTCTTTCGGAAAGCAGTGTCTTTCCTTTATAGCCGTCAGTGGGTTGTTCGGTGCACAAACAAAGGAAACAGGAGATCAACAGATTTTAAACAAAAAAAAAAAAAAAATAAAGGATATTCATTCTTACATTTAGTTCCATTTTTAAACATTTTTAAAAAATGATATATTATTGTTCTGCAAGTATGATCTTATGGATAGTGCTTTGAGTTTTACGAACTGGAAAAGTTGTGTGCAAAATCAAATAAGTAAAGTTTTGCAATCTACAACGGTCCAATAAATATGTGGGCCAGAATGTCTTCCGGTGTATTCGAAGAAGAAGGGGAAGGTGTTATCCCTCCAGATGTCAGTCCCCCTGGGAATGTTGCTTCACAATTATGGGTGAAATGTATTAATTTCTCGTGGCGTCCCCTGGACAACGCTGTATCTGTTACATATCTGCACTTCTAACAACGAATGGCTTAGATCAAAGCCTCTGTATTTGAAAACAACAATTTTTATTCGTTGTTGTCAAAGCCAATTGACAAAAAAGAACGTACATATATATTATATATTCTTCTAAGCTCCATTTAAGAAGCTAATAGAGCTTAGAAGCTCTAATCTAAGCTCCATTATCTTTCTAATCTAGCATATACTATATATTGTATATGCTTCTAAGCTCTATTCAACTTGTTAACTCTGTACAATCTGAAATTTAAACAACTTACTATTTTATTTATATTTTTGAGGTTATTATTTTTTTTAAATTTACATCAAAAATATGGATAATATTTGGACGTTGATGTAATATTTTAAATTGACTTTTTATCTTAAGTTATCGATTTAGAAAGATAGATGTACTGAATTGATTAGTTAAAAAAAACTAACGCGTTTAAGCTCTATGGATACATGTGGAGTATAGAAATTAATATATCTGTATAAAATTTTGATTTTGGTAATTTCGCCGAATGAGAAATTACCAAAATCAAAAAAAAATCAAGTTAAATTAATCAAAAAACCAATCAAATCAAAAAATTAATTAATTAAATCAATTAATCAAATTAAAAAGATGAGCTTTTCACCTTCATTATTAGATATTTTATTTACATATTAATTTTAAAAATCCTATCTGGATTTTTAAATCGTAATTTAAATATGTTTATAAAAATATAAAAATATAGCTATTAATTTGATATATGAAATAAAAGCAAATATACCAGTCCTTATTACATTATTCACGTATATTAAATTTTAAAAATACTTTTAATTAATAATAAAATGTACATTAAAATATTAAAATAATAAGTTCATGTAATAACTGAAGTTAAAAATTTTAATTTATTAAATAAATTTTCATTTACTATTTTTTTCGTTTGCGAAGTTTATGAAGAATCTGTGTAAATGAACTGTTTAGGCAATATAATAAATATCTGTTTAACTAAAAGAAAGTCTTTAAAAAATTTTTTATTTAGTTATACGCTTGACCGTTTTTGAAATTTTTACATATATATGTCATATCATATGCAAATATTTAAGCCTTATTACATAAAGTTAGCTATAAATGTATAAAAAATCAGTTCATTAATTTATTCCAATCATATATATATATATATATATATATATATATATATATATATATGTGTGTGTGTGTATGTTATACAGTAATATATAAACATTTTCATGAAGGCTAAATGATTATTGGTTTAATAAGTTAAATGATAAAAATTTTGTCTATCGCTCATTAATTTACTCTTAATTTGCTTTTCAAAGGTTTTAAATCGATTTCTTTGAATTTTCCTCTGATATTTTTTTAATTAAATTTGCTAAAATATATCATTTCACTTTTTCATCAAGCTGGTCAACAACGGATTATATCAACTACTTGTATATAGTCTGGAAAATATTACAAATAAATGGCATAAAAGCATAGTCTTTATTCAAACCTGAATAGACTAGAGCAAGCGAAAAAAGCAAACGAAAGATATATTTTGCAACATTTCTTTGAATTTTCTCTAGTATTTCTTAATTAAATTCATAGTCATAAATTATATGTCATATTCTTAGTTATTAACATATTATGTGTTATATTCATAGTTACCATAAATTATTTTTACTGAAGTAAAAAATATATCATTTAACTATTTTTTCCTTCAAGGTGGCCAACATCGGATCATATGAACTACTTGTATATAGTCAGGAAAATATTACACATAAATGGCGTAAAAGCTTAGTTTTTATTCAAATCATTAGAATAATACATTCATAGGCAAGAGCATCTGAAGAAAGTAAAGTACATTTCTTTGGATTTTTCTCCGGTATTTTTTAATTAAATTTACTGAGTAATATATATATATATATATATATGTATGTATATCATTTCACTTTTTTTTTCATCAAGATTTCCAACATTGGATCATATCAACTACTTGTATATAGCCTAGAAAATATTACAAACAAATGGCGTTTTTATTAAATTCATTGTATCTAAGTGATGACTGGTTTAAAACGTTAAATTTTGCAACTTTTTGTCTCTCGCTCATTAATTTACTTTTTATTCCTTACTTTTCAGAATTTTTAATAAATTTTTATCTGCTACATTAAAATTACGATACTAAAATATAAACAAGCCTTAATTCAGTTAGCAATGATGAAATTTAATTAAAAAATGTAATTAAGAAATTAAGAAAATTAATTAATTAAATTTACAGAAATACAAAAAAAATATCATTTCACTTTTTTTTTTTTTCATCGAAGTGACCAACATCATATCAACTGCTCGTATATAGTCTGGAAAATATTACAAATAAATGACGCTAAAGCTTAGTTTTTATTCAAATCATTGGAATAGACAAGAACACCTGAAAAAAATAAGCGAAAGATATATTTTACAATATTTAATTTCAAATTACAAAGTTTCACACAAAATATATTCTGAATATTTGCTTATCAATAAATCCATAATATCCATTGTTATCAATATCCACCCATTTACAACAAATTAAGAATTATGATGTGGCATAAATGTCATAATTTATGCATCTTCAATTCATCAAATACTCATTCATGAAGTACTGCAAAATTTACTCATTAAAACCAAAAGACGCAGTAACGTAATTAAAAAACATTATTTTTGCCTTAATGTTATCGTTACGTAAAAAACGAACTTAGTAACAAAAAACTGAAAAATCCAAACGTTGTCTTACGAGCTAGGCTATTCTGAAATCTTGATATCTCGCAAAGTGCTCTTTTCAGACGAGTAGAGGCCGTTCTTCTTGGAGTGAGTAAAGGAAAGAAATTGCTGCCGGTACTTTCAGACAAGGCGATCCTTTGTTCTTCAGGTCTTGGAGCACATACGCAAACAAGACATTTGTCACTGTCAGTAAACAGAGCGGCTGTTTGGATTGGTCTTCTCTGGCAGGGATTGAGAATTACTCACTTGCGCGGTTATTATGAGTGTGCTTAATTCGTAATTATGATAATTACACCGCAGGAGAAGCAGTTTCAAAAAAAAAAAAAGGGGGATCGCCTTCTTTAAAGTGACGATTGTTTTTAGTTACTAAATGTCATGGTAAGATCTTTTGAGCAGTCGTCAATATCTGCCTTAGAGCGTGCAAGCCGACTTCTAGGTTTTATCTCTCTTCTTTTTTATTTCCTTTGCGCCCCGATATCTTTGGGGGCCCCTTTTTTTTTTATTGTTATTTCTTTTTGTTTTATCTTGTGTGTTGCCGCTCATCTTCATTAGTCATGCATTATGAGATGCTTGGCAGGTTTTACGAAAGGCAACAATGACTCGGGTCGATGAAATACATGATGTTCCGCTCATTTTTAACTAATTACTCTTAAATGGCGAAGCAAATTATGATATCGTAGGTGATACGACACGCCAGGCTCATTTCGTGCAGAAATGAATCAAAAATCGAAACTTAAAGAGCAAATGACTTGAAATGCCAAGTGTCTTTAAAACGTCCTGAACACTGATTGATGATAACATGAAAACTTTATTTTTTTTTTTTTTTTTTTTTTTTTTTTGAACAAAAGTTAATAAAAAAAAAAAAATTACTTCATGTTTGTGTATATGAATTTAAGAAACGTTTGCTACTGTAATTTCTGTTTATAATCCACACGTTTGTCATAAAACCTTGAATTTTTTATCGTAAAATGAACTGATGATTATAGGCCTGGGTTTTTTTATAAACTAAAAAAAAACCATATTTTGTTACTAAAATGTTTAAAATTGATGATTATACATTGAAATTGTGAACTTTTTTTTTTCATCAAAATTAATCAAATAAGAATATTTGTTATCGTAATTTCAGTTTATAATCGCAGATTTGTTGTTAAAAAGTTAATCGAAAAGAAATTTTGTGATGTGGATTATAGGCTTAAAAATGTTGCTGAAACAGAACAATAACCTGTGGATATTTTGTTACTAAAATGAAAACTCATTGATAATAACATTAAAATTGTGATTTGTTGTAACAAAAAGTTAATCAAAAAATGAAATTGTGCGCTACTGCAATTCCTGTTTATAATCTACAGATTATACATTGAAATGTCTTAGAATTTTGTGATGTGAATTTTAGGCGCAGTGTTATAACCTGTGGATATTTTGTTGCTAAAATGAAAGCTCATTGTTGATAACATTAAAATTATGATTTTTTTTTGAACAAAAATTTCATCAAAAAGAAATGTTTTTATACAGAATTTCTGTTTATAACCCACATTAAAATGCCTTAGAATTTTGTGATGGGGATTTTAGGCAGCAGAATATAATCTAAAAGACATTTTTTCGGAAGTTTCCTAAAAATTATTTTTGTAATACCACTACTTAAAAATACATTTACAAAGAACAACAAAGAACAAAAGTCAGAATTTTATGTGAATAGAAAATAAACAGTCTTCTAAATATAAAGAAACGCAATAATTGTGAACGAAGGAAGAAAGCTGGACTATTATAAAAGTAGTCAAATGCGACGTGTATTCTACATTGGTGTGTATTAATGGATGTAAAGGCCCTGGAATGAAGTTACAGATGAGAATGGTTTGTGGTTTAGTTATAATCACATTTATATTGATTACTGACATAATTATTGTCCCATATAAATTAACATAAAAATACCGTAATTTTTTTCCTATAATCCGCTACGCTGTATAACACGCAGGCGTAATTTCTGCTCCAATATCTCGTTGAATCCACGAGCGACTCACACCTGTTCTGTAACTCACTGCATCTATAGCTTCATTCCAGACATTTTTTTTATCCACTAGTACACATAGATGTATTTTTTCTTCTTTCATAGTAGTCTAGCTTTTATACTTGATCTAGAATTGTTTTCTTTCTTTATGTTTAAAAACTGTTCAAAGTAAGATATATACGTAATGTAAATTAGTTTTGTGCAAATGCATTTTACATTTTTAAAAAGTAATTCCTTATAAAAGTAATTCTATTAAATACTTTACAATGTTTGTTTAAGGTTTTATAATTAGGTTATTTTTTTTTTTAAATGTTACAAATTGATTTTTCTTTTGTTTTTTAAAAAACAAATAAATGCCAATTATTAATTCAATTATTCAATTATTAATTCAATTCAATTATTAATTCAATCTATTAATATATGCAATTAATTTTTAGATTGAAATCTTCGGTGAAAATGATAAATAATAATACGGTCTTTGAAACAGTTGCGAATTAACCCTTTAATAGCAATTTTTCATGGATATTAAAAAGTAAAAAAAAAAAAAAATTACTTTTATGCTATCCATAACTTTCAATATTTTAACATATGTTTAACAGAAATCTTGGTTCTTAAATGCAATGTTTACGAAACTGAAAGACATTTTTGAAATAAATCTTCTTTGAAATATTATATGATTTGATTCAAATATTCATTTTGGAAAAGCAAAATTTCTGGGCAATATAAGAAAGAAATGGCAGCAGCATGCATTTAATCATTGTTTCTAACCTAACCGGAACAAAAAAAAAAAAAAATGATCGCAAGAAAAACAGAATTTCTTAAGAAAATAAAGCAAGAAAAATAATGGTTTGTGCCTAGACTGGAGTTAGGTGGTATTTCCAACATTTCTGGCCATACTTCTGAAAATCCTGCCCAGAAATAAGAAAGAGCAAGCATGTGAAGTACAGCAACGGGCAGATTTTGGGCTGCTGTCATCGAAGAAGAAAGATTGGTATTTGTGAAGGAAGGAAAATGAAGGTTGGGGGGACAGGGGGTCCAAGAGTGATTGAATTGTCCGGCGGCTTGGCCGTTGTCCACCTACTGCCGTCGCCGATTTGTAATTCGACTCCGCCTCATATTCATTGAGAACTCAAATGTTTCTCCTATGTCGGCATTTTGCTTGTTTCTGACCATCGAAGTAAAAAGATGCCACCAAGCAAAGTATCTAAAAATGAAAATTGATCGGCTGGGGCATTGGAAGAAAATTTTGGTAGGAAAAGGGTTGGAAGTTCAGTGATGTTTTCACACCAAGACATGTTGATGGCCAACAAGTCCATTGATGGCCATAAAACTCATAGAATAAAAGAAAAGATTACTCTTTTCATTTTTTATTCTATGAGTTTTATGGCTGAAAAATAATGGTAGGTAAGTATATATTAAGTTTCCTTCAGTAAGGAATTCGTTTCAATCCAAATTGATGCATTGTTGTTGTCTTTCAAAAACATTAAATAAATTATTTGTTGAAACATTTTTATGTTCAAGAAGTTAAATGAATTTTCACATAAAATATTCATTTACCTTCTTGATGAAGACATTGCAGAAGATGTAATTTAACAAATAATACATTTTATTTAAAATGGAGAGAACAAAATATAATAAATTGCTTTGTAAGCTTCATCTAAAAGTTAAAAAATAATAATAATCAGTTAAAATTAATGATAAATTCAATAAAAGTAATAGCCTTAAAGTTAAAAATAAAAAAAAGTATTTCTATTTTTAAATTGTGAATTTTTATCAGCAAATCATTTTTTATCAACATTCTTAAGGTAATATTCTTAAGTGACATTTTTTTTTAAGTTTATGGTTATTATGTTTTGGATATTTCAGAGAAAATATTTTTTCTATATTTCTTCTAAATATTTTATTTTCTTTTTCTTTTCCTTTCTTTCTACTTCCATGATATGTTTAAATGATAATGTTTCTGTCCTTTTAAAATTGGTTGGCTAGGGCGTTCAAGAAAATTTTTGATAAAAAAGGATTGGAAACTCAGTGATGTTTTTCACACCAAGACATGTTGATGGCCAACAAGTCCATTGATGGTCATAAAACTCATAGAATAAAAGAAAGAGTACTCTTTTCTTTTATTCTATGAGCTTTATGGCTGAAAAATAATGGTAGGGAAGTATATATTAAGTTTATTTAAATAAAGAATTCGTTTCTATCCAAATTGATGCCTTGGTGTTGTTTTTGGAAAACGTTAAATAAATTATTTGTATCAATGAAACATTTTTATCGTTGTTCAAGAAGTTAAATGAATTTTTCATATAAAATATTCATTTACCTTCTTGATGAAGATATAATTTAATAAATAATAAATTTTTCAAGGAAACACGTTTTTTATCGTTGTTCAAGAATTTCAATGAATTTTTCACATAAAATACCAATTTATCTTCTTTGATGAAGACATTGCCGAAGATATAATTTAACAATTAATAAATTTGTCACATAAAATATTCATTTACCTTCTTGATAAAGACATTGCCGAAGAATTTAACAAATAATAAATTTTTAAGAAAACATTTTTATCGTTTTTCAAGAAGTTCAATGAATTTTTCACATAAAAATACCTTCTTGAAGACATAGCTGAAGATGTAATTTAACAAATAATAAATTTTTCAAGAAAACATTTTTTATCAGTTGTCTCAAGAAGTTAAATGAAGACATTGCAGAAGATGTAATTTAACAAATAATAAATCTTTCGTAAAATGTAGAGAACAAAATGTAATAAATTGCTTTGCAAGCTCCATCTAAAAGTTCAAAATAATAAAAATCAGTTAAAAATAATGATAATTAAGTAGTATTGATGAAATGCTTTATAATTCAATAAAAGTAATAGTCTTAAAGGAAAAGTAGAGCTTCTATTTTTAAATTAATGTGATTTTTTAACAGCAAATCATTTTTTATCAATATTCTTAAGGTGAAGTGATATTTTTTTTTTAAGTTAAAAGGTTATTGTATTTGGATGTTTGAGAAAAAATATTTTTGTTTATTTTTCTAAATATTTTCTTTTCTTTTCTCTTCTTCCTTTCTGTTTCCATGATGCGTTTAAAAGACAATGTTTCCAGTTTTCAGAATAATTGAGTAAATTGAAATAATAAGGAAAAAAATTTTCGAGAAACATATTTTGATATCCATATTTAATTTAAACTTTGCCATTTAAATTAAATTCCAGTTAAATATTCGATTAAAATTGACATCAGTTGAATGATATGATTCAATTCTAACTAATGCCAATTTTTATATGGAGGTTGAGAGAAAATATTTTCTTTATATTTTTTCTAAATATTATTTTTATATTTTCTCTAAATATTTTTGTTTTTCTCCTCATTCTTTCTACTTCCATGATATGTTTAAAAGAACAATGTTTCTAGTTTTTAAAATAATTCAGAAAATCGAAGTAACAAGGAAGAAAATTCACCGAAGCACTTTTTTTTGTTGTCTATATTTAGACTAAAACTTTACCCTTTAAATTAAATTCCAGTTAAATATTCGATTAAAATAGACATCAGTTGAATCAGTTAAATATGTTTAATAATTTAATGTGGTTATGAGTTTTTTCGAGGTTTTCATGAGAACACTTAACTTGAAGATACTCATATTCTTAAACTTGTCGGAATTTGGATAGCAATGAGTTTTCAATATATATTTTTTATGAATTTTTATATAACGTGACATGTTTTTTTTTTTTTTAACATTTTCTTTCAATTATACATCTCTTATTACAGCAGCAAGAGTTTTTTTTTTTTTTTTTTCATTTATGTCTTTGCATTACGTATTATTATTACTTTTATTAGAGAACTGCTTGTATCACATAAATGGAATATCTTAATCTTTCTTTTTCTTCTCTCTTTTTTTCGATTCTTAAAAAAGAAATGACAAAATTTTTATAACAGAGTGTGAAATGAAAAGGATGGTTAAGTTTAGAATTGTTGGTTTATCAAAAATGATCAAAGATGTTTACTAGAACATTTAGACATATGGGTTTCCCAAGTCGTGTGGTTATAATTCGGTTCCCAGGCCAATTTTATAACTATCTAACATTTGTAAATAATTACTAATTCAATAATAACATGTCAATGAGGTAGCAAATTTACTGATAGATATGAATATTCTTATTGCTCAAAAAAAGATTAAAGTACCAAAATAGTCTACGTCACGATGGTTTGGCCATTATTTAGAATGATCCTATGAATTTTGTTACTTAAAAATTATATTTATGCTAATATCTTGTCAACAAACATACATATTCAGTGTGTGAAGATCTATATCATGCTTATTAGAGATTTACTTGTCATTCAGCATAATCTGGTAGTTCTCGAACTTAAATCAAACAGCGCTTGTCGGAATTTTAATGATTCTATGAATGTCACCTACAAGTCATACGAATTTTTATCAAAATCCAAATGAGATCATCAAATTTCTTGCCAATTTTTTTAAACTTAATAAAGGAATAAGGCACGTTTAATCATGGTAAACCTTCATTTAAGGAGTTTGATGGCCGAGTGGCTTGGCACTCGGAGCCACAAGCTTCAGTTTCGAATCCTTGTGGTGCTATGAATGATTCTAATGGTTTGGAATCCACTTAAAACTTTAGGTCCCGGTCTAATATGACTGTTGGGTATAGGGCTGACATTCCTACCCCGTAAACGAAAATATCTCGAAATGAAGGGCAGATATCATTGACCCACCATGGAGCTGTCGCAACAATTAAGAAGAAATCTTCATTTAAAATTCCTTTTACTATTCTTTATATTAACCCCACAAGATATCAAATATACGTGCGTTTAGATTTTCTTAGATTAAAATTCACTCTACTACACAAATTTCAAATAAGAATTGACTCTGATAGAGTCGAGTTAAAATTAAAAGTATAAATTCTCTCAGCCTCGATATTATTTTATTCCAAGTAAGGTTATTTTGAACTTTATTTGGAAAAAAAAGTCACATAAATAGGTCTTTAAGATAGGCCTTAAGCCTTTTTTTTTTTTTTTTTTTTTTTAATGTTAACTAATATCAGTATGGATAAAGAGTAATCAACAGTGGTAATTTTTTAAATTTAAAACACATATCTCACTTTCAAACCCTATTTTGTAATTTATCAGTGAATTATTCGTATTTGAATTCCTAGCATTAAAATCTAGAAAAAGTCATTGATTATATCACGCTTTCCGTATATTACATCTTTCCTTTTTACCGCTTATTTATTATTTGTTCATTTACTTAATTTTTTATTTATAGTATTTCTATTCTGTTATTTTTGTTGAATCCCTGAATTACTTTTAAATTAAATTATATTTTCTTCACCTTAAAACTATTGTCTCTTAAGAAGTTTACAAAGAAGTAATTCGATAATGGCCCTCCAGGAAGAACATGAATTCAGTTTAGTGCCGAAATCAGCTTGGAGAGTTAGTAAGAAAGGAGCTTAAGAATTCGCAAAGAGTTGCGAGTATGAATTGGATTTATTTCTCGAGCATTCCCTTTATTTATTTATTTATATGCATTTGTAGTTTTAAATTTTTGGTCCACTGAATTATTTAAAATTTAAATAATATTTTCTTCACTTTAAAAATATTGTCTCCCAAGAAGCTTACAAAGAAGTCATTCGATAATGAGCACTCCAGGAAGTACGTGAATACATCAGTAGTGCCAAAATGAGTTTGAGAGTTAGTAAAAAGGAGCTTAAGAATGCGCAAAGAGTTGCGAGTATGAATTGATTTATTTTCGAGCGTTCCCTTTATTTATTTATTTATATGCATTTGTAATTTTAAATTTTTGGTTCACTGAATTATTTAAAATTTAAATAATATTTTCTTCACTTTAAAAATATTGCCTCCCAAGAAGCTTACAAAGAAGTCATTCGATAATGAGCACTCCAGGAAGTACGTGAATACATCAGTAGTGCCAAAATGAGTTTGGAGAGTTAGTAAAAAAGGAGCTTAAGAATGCGCAAAGAGTTGCGAGTATGAATTGGATTTATTTTTCGAGCGTTCTTTTATTTATTTATTTATTTATATGCATTTGTAATTTTAAATTTTGGTTCACTGAATTATTTAAAATTTAAATAATATTTTCTTCACTTTAAAAAAAATATTAGTTATTTGATAATGAGCACTCCAGGAAGTACGTGAATACATCAGTAGTGCCAAAATGAGTTTGGAGAGTTAGTAAAAAAGGAGCTTAAGAATGCGCAAAAAGAGTTGCCAGTATGAATTGGATTTATTTCTCGAGAATTCGTTTATTTATTTATATGCATTTGTAATTTTTTTTTTTTTTTTGTTGCGGTTCTCTGAATTATTTTAAATAATATTTTCTTCTCTTTAAAAATATTGTCTTTTAAAAAGCTAACGCAGAAGTCTTTCGATAATGGCATTCGAGGAAGAGTTTGAATACTTCAGTTTAGTGTCGAAATCAGTTTGAAGAGTTAGTAAGGAAGAATTTAAGAATACACAAAGGGTTGTGAGTATGAATTGGATTTATTTCTCGAACATTCATTTATTTATTTGTTTATTTATATGCATTTGTACTTTTTTTTGGTCCATTATGAATTTTTTTTTAAATTAAATAATATTTTTTTCACTTTTAAAAAATTGCCTCTCAAGAAGCTTACAAAGAAGTCATTCGATAATGGCACTCCAGGAAGAACTTGAATACTTCAGTTTGGTGCCGAAATCAGCTTGGGGGTTGGTTTGAATGGAGCTTTAGAATACGCAAAGAGTTGTGAGCATGAATTGGAAAGGATTTAAAGGTTAATCTGGTCAGAAGTCAGTCTAAAGAGGACATCAAGACTGCTTTGAAAGAAGCTTTGAATAGATTTAGAGGGGTGCGCTGAAAAGTTGGTCTACAAAGGGATTGGATCCTACTGTGCTTAAAAATCCTTCTGGGGAAAGCTCGGACCTTTTATTCGAATGGTACTTAGCTACAAAAATTTTGGTTTAGATTTTGGTTTAGAATTATAAATTATATAGTGAAAAATCGTTTGGATAATATATTTTTGTAAAAAATAGATGCATATTAAGGAGAAAAACATTACTTATGTTCATTTAATTAATATATAAATGTCATGGATTAACATATAACATTGGGATTTAAATGATATGTTATTCACAAATTTAAATGTTTCTTTATTGATATTCTAATTCACATTAATATATCAATAAAAACCTTTAAATTTGTAGCTAAAATCTTTTAAATATCCTACTTAAAATCTGAAATTGACTTTCGCATTTATGTTCCAAATTAGAAAGCCGTTTTTTTTTTTTTTTTTTTTTTTTTTTAATCAATTATGTCCGGGAATTCAAAGTTGTTTCATTTCTAATTCTTATTTTTCTATTTTATTGATCTTCAAACAGTACTTGAAGATCTATAAAATAGAAGAAATAGGAATTAGAAATCGAAATAGAATAAAACTTCTGTACACGTTTTAATATCATAAAATGTACACGTTTCGCCTTTGGTGGTAGACATGTATCTATATTCAACAATTTTTGAGTGCATAACACATCTTTAATTTATTAATTTTCTCTTGGAAGATATATCCAGTTAGCGATCAAGATGACAAAATTTTATCACTGGTCCTTGATATCAAGTTTATTTTCAAAAGTCTATCTCTAAATGATACTCTCATTCCAAAAATCCCCATACTAACAACCAGCTAATTTAGGGTTAGCAATACTACTACTTTTAAAATACATATCATTACAACTATAAAGTAAAGAATAAAAAATAAATAGCATAATATTTAATATGGAAGATTTATTTTTTACAAAGACGTCATGCTAAATTGTCGACTCCAAGATTTGCAGGCGTCGAATCTGACGTTCGGTAACGAAAATTATAGTTTTTACAAGACTCATGATCCAAGTTGAATACCAAAGCGTATCTGGAAGAGAATCTCAAGTACATAATTCCTACTTGGCATTCAAGATGCTTTAAAAGATTAAGAGATGCTGACCTGTAGTCATGAATGCCTCCCCAAAGGCGTTGGGTTCGCTTCCCTTACAATCCCCTTAATTTCCCTTAATAAATGCAGTAAAAAGGATGCCGGCATTTAAGGGTGTCTTTAAACTAGATGTCGAACCTGACGCATTTCATGTCAGACGACAAGTGCCACTTATATGAGTTAAGATATTCCGAAATGGTCTGCTTTGACCCCACCCTATTCCTTCCCTTCCATGTAATAATTATAGGAGTTTTTCGTCTTCTTTTTCTTCATTGGCTAAACAGCTTATGCAGTTTTGGTTTCATTATGAATCGATTACATTTTGCCAAATATTTCGTTATGGCTCTTTATTTCTAACAATTTTAAGACTTCATCAATTTCTGTTTTTCTGTCACTTTATATATGAAATTATTTCAAATTATTTTGAATAGAATTTTTTTTTTTTTTTTTAAATCTTATTTTCTCTCTTTTCACAGATAATCAGTCTATTCATTTATTAATTATCATATATTTGAAATGCAGTTTGTGTAATAACTAAACTTCTTTTTCCTGCTCTATTTATTTGAATGCTATCAAAGAAGTAGAAAATGAAAAACAAAAAACATCAAGTATAATAGGAGTATATTAGTATACTTTTCCATACACAAAAATTATGAGTGATTTTACGACAGAAAATGGCCTTTTTGTAATACCGATGTAACAATTGAATAAACTCTATTCTATGCTTGGCGCTCGGTGCCACAGGTTTCAGGTTCGAGTATCGGCGGTGCCATGGATGTTTGTAGTGATTCGGAATCCATTTTAAACCATAGGTCCCGGTCTAATACTACTATAGAGGGTTGGGCGTATGGCAGATAACTCTACCCTATAAAAAGAAACAATCTCCTTCTCGAAATCTGCCAGTAGGCAGAAGACCTTGGCCTACTATGGGCTGTAGTGCCAGGGAGTTAGTTAGCTATTCCATGCATAGATTTGCTAAATACAATCCTATAAAATGTTATACCTATAAACTTAAATACTATCCTATGTTCCTATGTATAAATTTTATGTTTTTTTAAATTTAATTATTACTAATAAAACTTTTTTAAGTCTTTAAGCATCTCTAAGGATATAAATCTGAATAAAAAGAGTCAATCATATTTTTAATTGGTTACTTACTGTACTGTCCTTAAACGTACTTATCTATATCATTGCAAAAATAATTTTAAAAAGTTAAAAGAATATTTTGTATTACAAAATTTTTGCAAATAGATCCTAATCTTATAGCAAAATTTTGATAAATTATTAACTGTTGCAAAACATACTTTTCTTATTAGGCTCTCTGTTGATTAATAATTTGGGACTATTAATTCTCAGAAATCCATTATTTTCTGAATCTATTTCAGTGTGCTTTTATTGTAGCATACTTTGTATTGACATAAAATTCATAATCCCTCCTCTAGTTGAAATGATAATATTTTATTCTTTGATTATAGAAATTCATTTCACTATGATAAAAATTTTAAGCATTATTATTTTTATTTATTTATTTATTTTGTAATTCATTTGGAACATTGTTTACATTATACTGAATATATAATAACTATTATATAATTATAATAACTTTTTTTTTCTTAATCAGCCTAACTTATTTAAAAAATTACGTAATAATGATGTTATGTACACCTACATCACATTAAAATAATTAAATTATAAAAGCATTATAAATAAATATTGTTAAATACATTTGTTTAAAAATTGTAGAAATTACGCACTTAACAACAGAAAAAAAAATAGAAAAATCTATTAAAATATTAAGAAAATGAATTTTTCCTGAAGTTAATTTGTCTGAAACAATTATTTTATTGTTGTTACAATGGCCATTTCAAAGCCATTATTTTTGAAATGGTCGTTTCAGACAAAAGCCAGATGAACCCTTTGTAGCCAAAGCAATCATAACAACCCAACGCCATTCTTGGTCATACGATGTGAAAGGTGCTTTTAATTATTCATTTATACTATAGTGCTTTTAATAATTTTTTATTTATTGTTACTTATACGTTTATATTATGATTGCTACTAAAGATTTATTTCACAAACAAATTCATTTTTTAAATAAAATTAGCATATCATCCATGCCGAGTTGAAAGATTTTTTTATTGAATATTTTCTATCTTTACTTGCTGATTGAATAAATGAAATATCTTTCTTTTACGGAATTAAATAAAAATATTTTTTTCTTTGAAAATTCATTTTAAGAAATCAATATTATCATTCTTATAATGTTCGAAACTGAATGAAGAAGGTGGGGAAACTGATGAATTTTGTTTATTTTGCTTGATTTTAAAAAAATTCATTCAACAAAAAAAAAAAAAAAAAAAAATTAAGTCACAATTTGGATTTTTAAAAAAATTTGATAGTGATATTTTTGTCTTAATATCATAGTGGATATCATGGAATGCTTTTTCATTTTCTGATTTTTTTGTTTAATAACTATAGTTAGATTGTTTAATAACTATAGTATTATTACCTGTTAAAACATTTTTTTCTTTAAATATGTTCCGAAGAAGCCCGCTCTTGCTTTAAACCACTAAAGCATGGGTTGAATGATAGGTGTAGATTGAACATTAGACGTAAAAAAATCTTCTTTAATCACCGTATAAATAATACACGATAAACTACAGAATAATTTTAACTGATAAATAATACATGATAATTTTAACAGATTTTTCTGTTTATGAAAAGCAATATTTATATTTTTACGTGTCAGTAAAAGCATTTATTTCCTTATTTGTGTCTTAGAATTATTTTACTTATATTGTAAACACAGTAAAACATCGAAAAATTACGTTACATGCACATAAGATTAATTTGATGTGGCACTCCCAAGTGAAAGAGATATCCGGTGAGTGTCCAGTGCTCAAGAACTATTTAGTACTGTTTTTGACAATCATTCGGCAACATTCAGTAAGGATTATATATCAAGAAAGGGGTAACTTTTTCGGTGTCTTCCTTTCAGAAAGAATCTTTTATGTACCGAAATCTCTCTAAATGGTAGTATTCCATGTTGGGGGGTTCTATATCCTTCTTAAGTTCAGGAGCTCCCTTTTTCGAATCGATCTGTCGGTGTGTAAGAAGTTAGTTCATGAAGCCCTCCGCAGTAGACAAGAAACCCTTTTATGCTTTGGTCTTAAATTGTGTCTGGCATCATCAATCAGATCATTCAAAGCAAACAATCGCCGGAGGGCACCTGTTGTGGTTTGTGGTGCTTTGCTCGGGAGGGGCCCCGCATCAATCAAGATTGATTACTTGGGACTAGGAAATTTTTGGTCCTCATGTCCCAGCAGCATGTTTTAGCAACGAAGAAGTCGCACTCAAAGAGTTGGAGTGCTTCGAATAGTTTTCCACTCTGAGGGGAACGAAAATAGAAAGGATTTCTTCTAAGTTGACTTTCTTTTTTTCAGTGGATAGCTTAAACGGATTTTTAATCTTTTCTGATTTGCAATGTAGGTGCTGAAAAGGATGAATGCCAATAAAGTAGCTGATTGAAGATGGAATTGTAGACAAAGATTGACGCCACATCGATCAAGATTGATTTTTGATGGTTAAGAAATTTTTTTGTTCCATTACAAGTTTAACAACGAAAATATCGATAATATGTGTGCCAACGCACCCAAAGAGGAAGAATAGTTTAAATAGTTTCCATTTTGAAGCTGCTGATTTTTATGATACAACTTAGACATGCTTGTATTTCTGTGATTTGTAATGTAAAAGTCGAAGAAACGAAGTCAGCAAATATCTTTTTCATTGACACAACAGCCCCATGATGGACCAAGGCCGTCTGACTACTGGCAGATTCCGAAACAGGAGATGTTTTCTTTGTGTGGAATAGGGTTGTCAACCCTACACCCAATGTTTTACAATCATGTTAGACCGGGACCTACTATTTAAAGTGGATTCCGAACCATTATAAACCTCCATGATACCGCCAGTTCTCGAACCCAAACCTGTGGTACCGAAAGCCAGAGCGCAAGTCGCTCGGCCACCAGGCCCTAGTCAGCAAATATGCATGCCTATAAATTCACTGACTGAAAATTAAAAGATGGTTGCATTCTTTTAATATTGCCAGTGGTTGAAATAAAAATACGCCCTTAGAAAAATTATTTGCTGTTCTTTTCAGAGGTAAGTAAAGTGTTTTAAAAAAAAAAAAATGAAATGAAGTTTTTAAATTGTTTTTAAGCTTTCATTAAGTTAAAAATACTTACACCATTGATTTAGAATCATTTAATTTGCGGACCTCTATTTCTTGCCATTTTTAAATGAGATTGATGTGTTTCCTTATTAAATAAAAATTAATAATGAAACCATTCATTAATGTATTGGAAAAAAGCAATTCAATGAATCATTATATGTAGTCCCTTAGAGAAAACTAATTACTTTTACACTCAGGAAATCCTCTTATGATAAAAAAATTATAAATAATTACAACCTGGTGGTCTGTATTTAAAAGAATAGAAATATTAGAATCCATATTTCATTAGTAAAAGTATTTCTATAGTTCACATTATTAATGCATGTTGTATCATCTCTGACTTGAAACTGATTTTTGCAAATGCTGTTTTTAAACAATCTTGAAATGCTTGGATAGTGTTCGATTAAAGCTGCAGAATTTAATTAGCTAAAGTGCGAAAAAATATTAGCGTGGTAGGAGGGGTGCCATGACGACGATTTTCCTGCATTCTCAAAAGCCCCGCCCTTCTGCACCCTAATTAATCACCATTGACTCTTCTTTGCCTCATCAAAATTCCATCTGTGGTCGGCATTTCGTGATACTAATTAAGTTAATAAAGAAAAAAACGAAAAAAAAAAAAAAGGTGCCCAGAAACAAGGCAGAAAATGTATGCAGGCGCCCTGAATTTCAACTGCAATATTCCCTTGACTTCTAACGATTTCTGCGAAACTTAAATTAACGCCGTCTGCTTTCCCATCACTCACTTTTATCAAGCCGAAATAAAGGTTAGTGACTCGCATCCAATGAGCAAGAACAATACGTTATGCAAAGCAGAGCATTTGCGGCTTTTAAATACAATTGTTAATTATTGAAGAGAGCGTGAGTAAGAACTAGCTTTCTCATTTGTTTTTATATGCTTGATTTTTACTGAATCTGCTAGCAATGTTTGGTTTATAAACTTGATTTTCATTAAATCTACTAGTATTGTTCTTTGTTTTATAAGCTTCATTTTCGTTAAATCTACTAGTTTTGTTGTTTTATAAGCTTCATTTTCATTAAATCTACCAGCATTGTTATTTTCTTTTTAATTTGATTTTCATTAAATCTACTAGCATTGTTATTTGTTTTTTAACTTGAATTTCTTTAAATTTACTAATTTTGTTGCTTGTTTTTATAAGTTTGATTTTCATTAAATCTACTAGCATTGTTATTTGCTTTTTAATTTGATTTTCATTAAATCCACTAGTTTTTTTTTTGTTTGTTTTATATGCTTGATTTTTTATTAAATCTACTAACTTTTTTTTTATTGTTTCATAAGCTCGATTTTTATTGAATCTCCTAGCTTTTTGTTTGTTTAATAAGATTGATTTTTATTGAATATACTATACAGTTACAAGTATGAAAATAGTCAAACGTTACAACAATACATAAGCATATATTGAATAATGAATAAGCATTGCTATTATATTTTCATATGTAAAAAAAAGCATTGATTCATAAGCACAAAAATTTTGTAGTAAATTTTAGCTAAATGTTAATTTTAAAAATCTTTAATATCAATCTGTATAATTTTTTAGAAATGTGGTTTACTTTTTTAGTGTGAATATAGCTAACAAATTTGTTAAGCATTGCAAAATACTAGTAAAAATTTTTGAACTCTCAATCCGAAATAGTAAGTGAAAAATTGTATTACTTTCTTCTTTTAGCACAAAATTTTTGAAAACTTTTTTTTTTTAATTCATTTAGTTTTCCTAGTCTGATATTCTTTATAAATTTCAGTAGAAAATATCTTGCGTTAAGTTACATATAATAAGACAGGAAAAAAAAAAAACTTCAAAAAAAAATTTTTCTCCAAAATTAGTTTATTAAAAAGTACTAGTATATTTTCAGAGGACTTACATAAGAATAATTGCTAAGACTTTATTTTTTCGATTTAGGAGGGGAAAAAAATATAGATAGAAAGACTAAACATTGTTTAAATTACTTATTTACATTGTTTATTTTACTTTTATGCTCTTGACAAAGTTTTTAAAATGCACATGCTAAGACATTAAAAATAAAGGAATTATATATTATGATTAAAAACAAATGCATATCTTAACTGCAAATTAAATGACATCTAATATTTAAGAGATTTAAAAAAAAAAATAATTTGGTTTTCACTATATTCAGCGATTAAAATGCATTATAAGTAGAATATTTTTTACACTTTTTCTAAAACATATTGAAGATAGTTGAACAAATTGAGAGGAATCAATATTTTTAATCTTATAAATGGAAGCCTTAAAAAAGAATGCTTTGAAATATTGGAAAATTTAAAAAAGAAAATCACAGTTTATAATTTTTAACATCATTATGTAGGATTTGAAAGAAAAATAGTTTTTAATTTTGTGTCCAGATAACTACATTTTTTCACTGATCATTATTTTTAATCAATATATCTGTATATATAGATTTTTTCACTAATCAATATTTTCAATCAATATTTTTTTTTTTAAGTTATAGACATATAAATAGAAGCCTTAATACTTTGAAGTATTGAAAATTTAAAAAAAAAAAAATCACAGTTTATGAATTATTACTTCATTATGTGAGTTTTCACAGCAGAAGAAAAAAAAAGTTTTGTATTTTATATTTTTAAAGTTTAAAAATACGTTGGTAAAAAGTATTTTTCGTTAACCAATATTTTTATCAATATATATATTAATAGTTTAGCATATATTTTTTTCATTAATCAATATTTTCAATCAATATTTTTTTAAGTTACAGACATATAAATAAATACCAGCCTTAATACTTGAAAGTATTGGAAAATTTTAAAAAAAAAGAAAATCCCAGTTTATAAGCTATTACTTCATTATGTAGGGTTTTTAAAAAGAAAAAAAAATTTGTATTTTGTATTTTTAAAGTTTAAAAATACGTTTGTTAGTTTTTTTTTTTTTTTTTTTTTTTTTTTTTTTTCACCAATCAATATTTTTATCAATATATCTATATATAATAATATTTTAATATATATTTTTCATTAATCAATATTTTCAATGAATATTTTTAAAGTTACAGATTTCAAAATAGAAGCCTTACAAAAGTATAATTTGAAGTTTATAAATTATTACATCATTATGTAGCGTTTTGAAAGGAAAAAAAAAAAAAAAAAGTTTCGGATTTTGTATCCAGATAACTACATTTTTCACTTAGTTTTCAATGACTTTTAGCCATTTTTAGGAATTTAATTTATCTACAAACAAATTTTTTTAAATTCTACTTTCTTTATATATAAGCTTTGTTTTGAAAAAAACATTTTAAAATTAAAAACTGAAAAAAAATATTAATAACGACATATTGAAAACAATATTTAAAAGTTCATTTTGAAAAACTCTAGATATAGCAATAATAAAATTGATAGATAATGAATTAATTTTGGTTAAATTCCTCAAAATATCATCTGAAATGATGTTTTCTTTCGTTATTAAAGCAAAAAGTTAAAAAAAAATCAAAGTATTTTTCAAATAACTCTCGATAAATTTTAATATCCTTATTTACTTGTGTTGTAACTTTTAAAAATGTCTATATGCACTGTTATTTAACTGTCATTTAATATCATCTTCAAACTTTTATTAAAGTTGTTTAAGTTAATATTTACTTCAAACCCATGTACTGAAATATACACTAAAAAAATATACCATATGCACTAAAACTGTTAATAAAAAGTTTGAAAATGATTTTAAATAAGCTGTTTAAATTAATATTTACTTCAAATCCATGCACTAAAATATACCATATGCACTAAAACTGTTAATAAAAAGTTTGAAAATGATTTTAAATAAGCTGTTTAAATTAATATTTACTTCAAATCCATGCACTAAAATATACCATATGCACTAAAACTGTTAATAAAAAGTTTGAAAATGATTTTAAATAAGCTGTTTAAATTAATATTTGCTTCAAATCCATGCACTAAAATATACCATATGCACTAAAACTGTTAATAAAAAGTTTGAAAATGATTTTAAATAAGTTATTTGAATTAATATTTACTTCAAACCCATGTTGTAAACTGTTAAAAGGTTTTGAATAAGATTTTTTAAAACACAAACAAATCTCTAGTAATTTTTTTTTTGGGACTAGAAAGAAGTTTTTAAAAATATTAAAAAACTAAAAGTATGTCTAGTTTTTATGTAAAATATTTATATTTTTATAGGAATAGTAAAGACTGCTCAATATATATTTTTTTAAATAATTAAATTTCACTGTGTTTTACTTTATCTGTCTTTCAAATAGAAATGCATTACATAGTTTGGCTGCTTCAATCTTAATTTAAAAGTTACTAAGTAGATAAATATTAATCCTTTCAAATCCAAACAAATTTCATTTTGGTAAGGGTTGAGAAAAGTTTAGAAATAAATTTATACCCCTTCAAACATTATTTTTCATGTAATTTTTTATTAAATAAAGGAGAACATAAATTCAAAATTTAAATTCAATTTCCATCACAGGCGAAAAATATTTCATGACGATCAACTTTGCGCGATCTGTTTAAAGTCAAATGATTTGATTTATTGCCAGTTTATTTCAAATTCGGGGTGTATAAAAACATATTTCAAAAATCATCTCTCCATAATCCCACCCCCTCCATAGCATATATAAAACCCTTTGGTTTACCATATTTCAAAATAAAAAAAAATTCCCCGCCTAATACAGAGTGACAAGCTATAAGAGAAAATATTGAATTCGAAATAAAACTAAATGTTCTCTGTATGTAGCCGGGGAATCATTTGTTTTCGGCCTTCAAATGAATATGAAACTTTTTGCTAATCGTATGTGAAGTCCACCAAGACGCAGAAAACTTCCGCTTTGATTGGTTCAAAGTGAAACTCCGGCTAGCCAATTGGATATTGTCGGTACAGTCCCGGTGAATGCTTTTCTCCCATGCAAATAGCTTTAACTTTTCTACTCACAGCGCACTCTGTGGCGTTGCAGATAACGTATAATCGTTTTAAAAACTGCCGGTTGAGCTGCGATGTTATAAACAGAAATTTTGAATCGACGTGTGTGTTTTTTTTAAATGATACTACCCTTTTAAAATATTTTAAATTGTATTTTTATTTATGAGTTTTAAAATACATTTACTATATTTATATTTCACTCCAATAAAACAGGTTTGTAAAATTCTTATGTGTGTTTTTCAAATTAATATAAGTAAATATTTTTAGTTTTCCTAAATTGAGTTTGAAAACCTTTATCTTTATAAATTCTGTAGCAAGACTTAAATAATAATATTTTTAAAATAAATTTGTGTATTGATATTTTGTTAAAAATACTTGAATACATATTTCAATAATTTGAAAACTTATGTCTAGTTTGTTTATAATGTATAATCCAGTGTTATTTGCTAGATAAATTGCATCTTAAGATAATAGAAATTTTAGAAAAAATCGACGTTATTATTATTAATTTTTAAAATTTGTGTTTTAATTCAGTTATACAAATGATTATACTTATTTTCATTTTTTAAACATCTTTAAGATATTAAAAAGTTTGATTTATTTAAATGTTTATCAATAAAAAATGGGTATAATGTTCTCATTTACTAAGAAATCAATACAATTTAAACAAGTCTCAGAACATTTT
Organism: Caerostris extrusa; assembly: GCA_021605095.1. Taxonomy (NCBI): domain Eukaryota; kingdom Metazoa; phylum Arthropoda; class Arachnida; order Araneae; family Araneidae; genus Caerostris; species Caerostris extrusa. The sequence goes on from BPLR01007840.1 coordinate 274,517, forward strand.
TATAGGTTTTACAAAAACTATATATCCTAATTTAATTAAAAAAGATACTTTTCTTGTTCATTTTGCACTGCTTAATGTGTAACTTT